>CANNZV010000607.1:0-249067 GCA_947561585.1 Caprella mutica
GAAAATTAAGAATTTTTAGCCCTGACTGCTCTATAAATTAAAAGGATAATATAGAAGTGCATGGTCAACTAATTGAAGAACAGTATATTTGTAATGAATGACCTAGATACTTTGATAGTTAATTTTATCCCTTAATAAGAAATTTTTGTTTATTGTTACAATAGTGCCGGTGTTTAATTTATTTACCTCTGTCTCTTTTTATCAAGATCAGTTAAATTTACATCTTTCATACGCTTGTATTAGGATATTCAAACACTGTGAACAATATTTATGCAATCATTTTTAATTCCCATTTTTAATAAGTTAGGTAAGTAATTTATCCTGTGAATTTATGAGTTACTTATTATTACTTATGCAAGATAGCTTATTTTTGTTTTTATTGTGATATTTTCACATGAAGAATTTTTTTTTATATATCATTGATTAATTCCTTTTAATGCAAATGATAAATCTACTACCAATATTTATGCGCAAAATATGTACCGTTGTACTTGTTCGTACTTCAATTAAATCTACCATCTCATTATATAATTACTCAGTATCCCAGCAATTTAGAAAACGAAAAGAAAATTGGCACTGACATTCCATCTTTCGGCACTGAAAAACACAACCTGTGCCCACCCCTGAATTCTAGTTCATCGTATACTGTAAGGCCAATTTCCTCCTATTAGCTGATAATTTATATTATAATCATTCATGCTTCTAATCATTTAATGTGATCGAACTTAATTTAACGAAATAATACATTTTTTAATGATATAAAGAGTAGCTAGCCATTATTACTTAATTCATGGCTTACTGAATATATATATAAAGATAACGAATTAATGTATATTAAGTAAGCAAAGAGAAGAAATGTGATCAACAAACCTGTATCATTACACAGGGTAGTCAGAAAACAACTGTCTCTTTTAATATGTAAATACAAATCAAAACTAACAATAAACAATATTAATTGTTTTTGCTCTAAAGTTAGCTACGTTTGTTCTCTTTAGATAACTAACTCAAGATTAATTAATTAAATTTATATTTATCACTTGCTGCTTTTGCTAACAATGGTGCAACAGCAAACTATCCATCAGTATCGAATAAACATGAAATTAACGAATTCTAAAATGACAACCTAATTTTTTCAATAGACAAATTATTATGTATAGCTTTAACTATCATATTTTGATGAAATGGACCAATTCAATGCATAAATTGATTATCTACTCCATCACTGTTAGTCCCGATACATATCTTTTATGTGCCTTGTGCGAATTTTCAAAGATTATAAAAACGCGCAGCACCTTCTTAAGATAGCGCAATTTGATAAATTGTATGGAACATTAGCACAGTTAATGAAGTAGGCCTAGTTTTGACCAAAATTCTTGAGAAAGAGATAAGAAAAATAAAAAAAAGGAACATTATTGTGTATTTCAAGCTTATGTAATTAACTCTCATTTAAATAATACCCTTGGTTTACTAGTCTCATTGTTTGTTACAAAATAAGAGGGTCAGTTGTGCCTAACCCACCCTGTAATTATTGAAGGGAAATTTATCAAAAGCAATTGGTCGAATGGAAAATTGGTCGAATGGAAAATTGGTCGAATGGAAAATTGGACGAAAGGAAATTGGTCGAATGAAAAATTGATCGAAAAGAAAATTGATTGCACAACAATTGATTGCTTTGTCACCGAATCCACTTTCTTTCTTTATTTTCTGACTGCTTCTTCCTATCTCTTGTATTTAATTCCCTTTTGCCGTCAGTGATATGGCTTATGGTTCCGAAACAGACGATAAACCTATTCTAAAATAATTAAATATTTAACTTTATTTCACAAGTTATCTAGAACTATCTAAATTCTAGAACTAAGAAAACTTAAAGTTCGTCAAATTATAATATATTTCAAAGCATATAATTCACTGTTATAGAAAAACAGTTGATTGAAGAAATGTTAAACATAAATTATCATTATATATTGTTATTAAAATTATTATTATTATATATAAATCATGGTAACAAGATCTAATAGCTGTAATATATTGCAAGTAATTTTCTCAGGTAATCCATGGTTTTATTTACCATTGTCAATTAGTGTAAATATATCCAATATCATTTTCGATCAATTTTGTTTCGGATCAATTGATCAATTGTTGTGCGATCAATTTTCCTTTAGATCAATTTTCCATTCGACCAATTTTCCATTCGATCAATTTTCCATTCGATCAATTTTCCTTTCGATCAATTTCCCATTCGACCAATTTTCCTTTCGATCAATTTTCCTTTCGATCAATTTTCCGGATCCCATTATTTAACAATATATAACTAATATATAACTATTATATAACTATTAGTATCAATTATTATCAAGTATCAAACTTTTATCAATTAGTTAAACATTCGGTGACAATATTTCAATACAGAAATAGTATAATATGATAGATAATAAATATGATAATAAGATAGATAATAAATATGATGATAAGATAGATAATAAATATGATAATAAGATAGATAATAAATATGATAATAAGATAGATAATAAATATGATAATAAGATAGATAATAAATATGATAATAATATAAATAATGTATATTATACTAATATCCCTATTATATAGTATTAGCTAGTAGAGTATTGGTTAATTATTGGATAATGCAAATACATTAATTGATTATATATTTTATTGATGAATATTAATTGTGAAAATCAAAGAGCAAGATATATAATCCTTATAATAATCATGATGTTTGATTCCATCGTTCACTGGGCCTTTATTAATAAATGTGACAACTTAAAAGTAAAAATAACACATACGAATGTCACAGTTGAAAATTCAAAAACTGAATAACTAATTGGTTATTATTATCAAGAAACACAAAAAAATTAAACCAGAAAATTCATTTCTTGATCTCCTAGTCATATGTACCTCATTAAACTCAAGATTGTCATTTCCAGTAGACAGGTAAAAAGAAAGCTTTTTTCACTATCTTTGATAATTTTCAAGGTATTCAATCTCAAGTTTCCATACACATCAGTTCAGAAGGATATGCCACGCCCATCGCTCCATTATTCCAGACATACCCAAAAGCCAAAATAAGGACATCGTAACCAACCCTTGGCATATTCGGTAGCCAGTTGACGACTCCGTCACCAGGTTGGAAAATGTTACCGAACTCATCTTGAAAGTGATTAACAGATACCACCTGTCCACCAATGTATATGTACAGTCCACGTAAGATCGACAGGGTCATCATCTCCTGTCACAAACAAAATAAAAGATGAAATTTAAAATAACTATCTAAGTGTCACAGTGTTTAAGAGATCCATTTATACATAAATGAAAAGTTATTTTGAATTATGTCAGTGTTTTCACTCAAGCTCATGCCTTAGGAGGCATGAGCTGATATCATATCTCATGCGCGAAATCGTAAACCTCTAAAAATGGCTAAATTCTATATGAAAAAAAAAAGAGACACACAATTGTTGACTATTATTATCAACTAAAATGGATCAGTTTTTTCAGTTAGATATTTTATGATAAAACTTAACTAGAGTTAATCTGAGACCTGCAGTCTTGCTCTGATAGAAAAATTCAGACGAACAGGAACATGTGCTGACAAAAATTGAATTGGAAGACCGAAGTCGAGATGACAAAGTGCCAAAGAAGAAGTTAATCAGCGTGTGAATTTTAGTGTTACAGGAGACTACTCAACAGTCACGAAAAAGACTAGAACTCAATTGCAATTGTCTTGCACGTTACTACGGCGCATATTAAAGCAGGATCTAAAATTTTATCCTTAGATAATTCAGGTGATAGAAGGACACTTTTAAGAGCAGCGTATCCAGGCCAACTAAATTACGCTTTGACAACATCTCTTAGTCTTGGCCACCTGGAGTCCAGGATATAACTACTCCATATTTTTTTTGGAATATTTAATTGAAAAGGTATTCGTAAATAATACAGACACACTTGATGAAGTAAAACGGGATATTTCTAAGAAATGATCATCTCTTCATCAGATATGCTGTGAAGAGTGATGCGAAACACACAGGAAAGCTAATGTTCATAATAATACGTGCTTAAATACTGATGGAAGACATTTGAAAGAAATTTTTCATTAAAAACTTTAAACATTCTTCTTTCATTCCCAGTTTACTAATTAGGTTTATCTATTACAGTTTGTGCGTATTAAAGATTAAAAATGGTAAAGTGACTTTTGGCCCACCCGGTATAATTATATATCTCAAATATATAACTAGAAATAAAAAACACAATAGTTATGCACACAAATATGAGGTATACAGGGTGGTGCAAAAAAAAAGGAAACCCATTTTCAAATTAGTATATTTTACAAACTATCAAAGCTAAAAAATTTCTAAAAACACAGTTTTATTCGTTTACTTTTTCTGCATCTATCGTGATAATCTGTTAAGAATTACAATAAAAATTGAACATACTGCAGCGAATTAAAAAAGGTACCTAAAAAGGACTTGCGCGAGCACGAAATACGCAAAAAAAAATCATAGTAGGAATAATTTATTTCCATATGGTAGTAGTAAAAATTAAATCCTAGAATTTTTCATTCAATTAACGTTTTGGTTATTGACTCTTTCATTCATGGAAATACATCTTCATCACCAATCACGATATCTTCTACAAAATATGCATTTTTTTGCAGAAACCATTTTGCAAAATTTAGACGGTGCGGTAAATCAGTTCTAAGAGTTCGAGCCTTACATGCATCTTAAAAGGATAATATCTCAAATCATGTTTAACAATTTAGTGAAATGTGTCTTAAATGATATCTAATTCTTACCATCTGATTTATATTTTTGTATTATCAATATGCTGTTCATGAAAAAGATTAATGTTTTCATGTGTTCATTCTTTTCTCCTGCGACATGATCACTTTTTGTTCAAATTTAAAGTTGTTTTTTCAGTTTTGAACTTATTAACATTTGTCAATGTGGTTTTACAGTTGGTGGAAATCTTTCCAGAAAGCAATGTTCAAAATGATGTTGAACCTGCGTAAATCTTACAGTGTTTAAAAAAATTGTCACAACAAAAACTGTGTTCTTTTGAAAGCTGCATTTTGAGGGTTTCGAATAGGAGATAAAAATTAAAGGCGAGATGATTTTATAAAGATTTTAACTTAAAAAAACAACTTTCAAATGGTAATTAATTGTTTCATTTTCTCTTATTTGTTACAAAAAATAGTAGAATTTAATATTTTCACATCCATATAAAATGAAGTATACCTCTTATGATTTTTTTCATATATTTCATATTCGCGCAAGCCATTTTTAGGCACCTTTATTAAATCGCTGCAGAATGTTCGTAACTCTTAACAAATTATCAAGATAGATGCAAAAAAAGTAAACGAATAAAACTGTGTTTTTAAAAAAATCTAGCTTTGATAGTTTATAAGATAAACTAGTTTGAAAATATGCTTCCTTTTTTTGTGCCACCCTGTATATTCAAATATATAATAAAAAATAAAAAATACAATAGTTATACATACACACAAACAAGAAGACAAAAAAGTGTACCCATCTTAGAATTAATACAAATATCGTATATATAAGTAGTTAAAAAATGAGTTGTATTAAATTTTAAAATTTGATTTTTTCATATGTTTATTCTACCACCGTCATTGCTTAAGATTGTACGTGTACGATATTTATATTCATTCAAAGTTGCGTAAACTTTTTT
Source organism: Caprella mutica (assembly GCA_947561585.1). Classification (NCBI taxonomy): domain Eukaryota; kingdom Metazoa; phylum Arthropoda; class Malacostraca; order Amphipoda; family Caprellidae; genus Caprella; species Caprella mutica. The sequence goes on from CANNZV010000607.1 coordinate 5,704, forward strand.
GTGGGTCACCCTTGTATCACTAGCTAGCTATGGGCTACAGTACTTTACCCGTGAGTTTACAGGCGGAGGAAACATCATCAATCCTAAGCTCTCACAGATCTGTTTGTTGGTCCTGAAATATGAAGATATAGCAACCTTATTCGACTTCACTATATTGACTGTGAATTTACAGATAATTCTATTTGTTATTGTTATCTAACTCAAAGAACGAAAAAATAGTACACGAATAAATTATAACTTCAGAAATACATAATAATCATATTTTGTAATTGAAGACTGTTCGAGCATGTTGCTGCCATGATAAGTCGATTATAAATTTATAAAGGTAAGATTGGTTCATGTTCTCTGTTTACACCCACTTTGCGGGTACTGTGAGTGTTCCAGCACTGCGAAGTTGGTATAATAATTTTAAAAGTGGACTTTTTGCTGCGATCTGGACTAGCGAACTAAATCTGTATTTCTCTATTTTAGCCATGTTTTAATAAACATATTCAGATGTTCAAAGTAAATTTAGATGCCGGAGTGAGCTGCAAAACATTGTTCTAGGTATAATAAACCCTGGTAAATTCCACAAATATATACGTACACATAGGTAAATTGCACCCCGGAAAATTGCACAAATATACTCTGATTCAATTGATTATTTCAATTTTTTGTTTTAAATTTGAAAGAATAGTTTTAAAGTGATACATAAATAGAGCGGAAGTTTTCACGCGGAAATGTCAATGGTATGTGCTATGTCCACAAAGCATTTAAAACCAGGTGATAAATTGCCATTAATTACATAACTATGTCACCTTGGTGCTACAAGAGAAGCAATGATTATCCGCATAGTTAAAAGTTGTAAAATGGTCATACGAAGAAAGTAGAACATTATAACTAGGGTTGTGACAATATGCGTTTAAAATCATTGATCCTGAATATATTATAGACGGATAGAATTAAAGAGTATTGAGTCGTTCTAAACCAGCGGTATATAGTATTCGATACCATTTCATTTCGTTTCGTCTTTGATATTCTTATAGTCTATGATTTATAAAGCATATTGTCACAACCCTAATTATAACATTAACCAAACACCTCTCAACGTTATTTGATTTCAATCCAACTATATGTTATCAATTTAATTCTAAATTTAACTTAAATTAGATAATTCCATTAATGAAAGCTTCGTATTATAGCTTGGAAAGCTCAAAGTTTTTTTTATTTAAATTATGTTTTGTTTAAGACTGAACTTCGAATTATATTTATATAAACACAAACAAAAGGAAAAGAACATTTTCATATATGAAAGCTAATCTATTGTATTTATACCATACTAAAATAGTTATAGATATATAATTCAGTAGTAAAATATATTAAATATATATAGTAAGTCATTAAGTTAGATTAAAGAATACTTACTCATAGGTGAAAGAACCATCAGTTTGAAGGTTGATGTACCTTCTACCCCTGAAAGTTGTCATGCGGAAGATGTTCATCTCGAGTGGTATACCACCAGAAGCTATCGGGGCCACCAAAGTACACTGCCGAGCAAAGAAGTAATGACTTACTTACTTAAAGCTTAACGTTAAAACATTTAAACATCACTAACCATTTACTATGCTGCTAAAGACTAAAATTCCAATCACATAATAGCAGAATTAATGTTTTGGAAACTATATTCAGTAAAGAGTTTCCTGAGCTATGAATTCCTCATTCTGATTTGAAATTATAAACTATCGTAATTATCAAAAAAATTAGACTGAGAGCTGTTCTCTTCCATAATAAAATATATACGCACTAAAATTCTGAAAGTGATAATTTACCTTTCCATAATCAAAATTGAAACCTCCGCATTCGGCGAAAGATTCGCACGCCATTCCACATTGGTAGACATTAGTGGCCTTTTCTGACAGGTCCGTGGTGATGCCCTTCAGAATGTGAAGGGTAAAAGAGATGAGGTTGAACGTTGTGGCTTTCACAACCACCATTTTGACTCTGAACTCCCCGAAATATGTCCACTGCAGAGTAATTCTGGAATATCAATGTTTCTATTTGTTCAGTTCATTTCAGAAACACATCGTATGATGCATATTGCAATTTTGATGGACAGGTATAGCGTTCGGATTTTAACGCGTTAGAATTCTCTAAACGCATTCCAGCTTAACTGACGTTTACAAAATTTACAAGTTTATTTTATTGCTTCTGTGTCATGTGTCCCGACATTTGAGGTTTCAGTCAGAGAAAACAAAAAATAAGTTTATAATCTTATTTTTACTTTAAACTAACAGGCATCCCAATATAAGTCTTTAAAAACGCGTAAGATATCAATAACAATTTATAAATTGTATACACTATCACTTTATGATCAGTCATGGTAAAATATACAGTAAAGAGTCTATCCAACGAGTATTGTTCATGGTATAGTTTGGTACGGACATGCATCATGCCTCATTATTTTGGAGGCGTAAACTGAATGTATTGATATAATTCTTCATAATGGTATGATAAAAATTGAACGAATATTTTTTATTTTATTTGGCATATTTGGGGTAAATGGTAAGAAAAAGGTTGTGAAACCCTGTAATTTAAACAATATTAACTCTTATAAAAATATTTCACAGGTAGATGACTAAAACGTATTTACGAAATAAATATAATATTCATATTTGTGCACACGAAAATTGATAATAATCACATGAATACTTATAGTTTCAGAATTATAGATACTAATTATATAATATTAAAATTTCATTTTTCACTCTGCCGTTGGTTCTAACAAGACAGACCAACAGGTTACTCCTCCTTGTGAGCACAAAATTGGCTTAACATCTTGGTTTGGAACCCATATCATCTCTCATCGAATGAATTTCCCTTGGCCAACCAGGTCCCCGATATGTCTCCTTCAGGCTTTTTACTTAGGGACTATGTGAAGGAAATTGTTTTCACAGCAAAACCAGATAATATTGAAAATCTGAAAGGTTTTTCAAGGTTTTTTTTTTTCCTCATCCAAGAAATTATTTCATCAATGAATCAAGATATTCTTGGTGCGGTGATAGCAAATTTTGAGAAACGTATAAATTTGTGTATTAAGCAGCTGGAAGGCCATTTTTAGCATTTGTTATAGATTAAATAAATCTCAAAGATATACCTTATCGAGAGGTTTTTATTTCATCTTTCTACGTGTACTACTTCTTGAGTTATAACCGTTTACTATCATCCCTCTTTTTTTGTCACGTTGTGAAATTGTAACTCCTTAAACATCTTTCTCTATGAGTTGGAAAATAAAGAAAGTAGTTTCGAAGACTCAACATATCATTTATTAAAATCATGAAAGCTCTGTGATGAAAGTTCAAAATATGAATGAATTAAAACTTAGACACTCACTCAGTATAGGTAATTAATTAATTTGATACTTTGATTTATATACCTGGATGTGTTGTGGACACCAATTATATATTTCTTGCATGTCCCAAAATGTAGAACCAACCAATAACTTGGAACTTAACCAACTGCTGAAAATATTTTTACAGTGAATAATAGATGTCAGTCATATCACTAGTCTCCGTGATACAAAAACTTGTTTCATAATTAAATTTTGGAAGTAAGGAAACCAAAATATAAAACAATTTATTTGACAAGGAAAAATGTCATGAAAATTATATTCGAAAGAGGATTCATAAAAATTATGGTTCTTACCCTCACAATCAATTAAATTTTAATTCAAAAATAGCTTTCAATGATTAAATTTCATTTTAAATGAATTATTGTCAATGATAATGATAGAGAAATAATTTATTTCAAATCAACCATTTCCTCGAAATTGACCATATTTTTGTATCTATGTTAAATACCATCAGTCGAAAGTTGGTATGGTATATTATCATACCATACCAGACATAAAACTATATATGCGAGACTTAAAACCTAAAGAAAAGGAATGGTGCTTTTACTGTAAGGCTACTAATATTTTGATAGTTATAAATAAATAGCTAATATAGTAATTAGTTATTTTAATAGTAATTTCACTATAATTGCGTTATTAGCAGCTCTTCTGTTGAAGTGTCTTATAAATGGTGACAGGACAATAACCCCCCGGACAAAAAAAAAACCGTGCAATAAACCCCCCGGACAAGAACCCCCGGTGCAAAAAACCCTCGGTCGATATAAATAGCCTAATTCAATTTTATTAATTTTTTAAGGGGTTTGAGGGGGGCTTGCCCCCCCCCCCCCCCTCCCAGCCAGGTTTGATAGTGACAAAATGTATACTGTATTTTTTTTACTATAAAATAGGCAATTGGGTATACCTTATTTTGCAAAAAAATTGTCATATTTTCGAAGAAAATGTAATAATTATTGGTTCACATTGAATAATGTTTAATATATTAATAAAAAATGATTTATGCAATTTATATAGACCAGGGATTTTTGCACCGTTTTTTTTTCGCATGGGGGGTTATTGTCCTGGAATCCTTATAAATATAGAATATAATGAAGCAAAGAAATAATACTGCTTTGAATTCCTAATTCTATTTTTATAGTGGTTTTACAATTATTATTTTTTTTACTTCAATTTCATTCATACAAATTATAATATCTTTAAACAATAAAATTATTTCAATAATATTATATTTCAATATTTTGAGTATGAATTCGAATGTTAACAAAATTCATTGAATTATCAGATTTATACAGTGAAACTCCTGAGTTATGAAATGCACCTGAATTATGAAATATTTTCTATCTTTAAATAATAGAAAACGATACACGTCGTGAATTTCAGTCTTGTTATCCCTCAAAGACTTTAGTTTTCTCCAAGATTTTAATCATAGAAAACTATCAGTGCCCCTGAGTTATGAAGAAACCAATACAATAATTTTTTCACTTTTCTAATTCTTTGGAAAGGATCTATTTCAAAACTACTTCAAAAACTGATCGTAGCACAATTATAAATTTAGTTACTCAGACCATTTAGAATCGAATTTCATCTGGTCAAGCTTTGCTAAATGCTTTCTGCTAAATTATTTTCAAATTTTAGTATTACTTTTTATTAAACTGAAATTATATACTTTTTCAGAAAAAAAGAGGTTTTCCATTTTGATGTTGAAAATGTGAATAGGAATTTACTTTCACTAGTTATTAATTGGAAAGAATGTGTAGTTTGATATCAGTTTCCGAAATGTTGGAATAAATTCAAGAGTAAATGAAATATTTAGACTAAATTCCGTAGATTTTTTAATTTTTTCAGAAACAGATACTTTGTCATCATCAAAGCATGTAAACCCGGAGAATGAAAATCCATCAAGTTCACCGTTAAGGTTTGTTAAGGTACAAATTTTACCTGTAGGTATCATGGATACCAATAAAAATCAAATAACAATTATAATATTGTTTTTTCTTTTATGACCGAAGATGTGAAACTGACCAATAATCCATAATTTACTCTAGTCCATTATTCAGATAGGAAAATTAGATATATAAATAAATTAATAATTATGCAGATTCCATTAAAATTAATTACTTGCAGTTGTTTGATTTACACTTTACTTTTCTTTCGTCAAAAACTGCTTCCAAATAGAGTCAAACGTCAGTTTAGTAGGGGTATAACGTCTGCTTCGGCCATATCACCGATTTAAAAAGTAAATTAAATACAAGGGACTGGAAGAAGCAGTCAGAAAAGAAAGTGGCTCCATGAACAAAGCTATCAACCACTGTCAGTGACAATGCTCATGGATGCAGAAAAGCTACTCCATGAATGCAGTCACTTACCAAGGAGTGAGACAAAAAAGGGACACAAGCATCAGTGGCTGCACTCACTGATAGAAGAGGAAAATGAAGAGGTGATAGTAAATAGAGCCTATGGAAGACCTAGTAATTAAAGAGCATAACCCTAGCAATATCATTTAAAACTCCAGGCACCTTTCATAAAAGGATAACATTTTTAAAATGAAAAAAAAAAACATGTAATACAAACTATAACAGTTCGGGGCCAATTAAAGCCACTCCCATTCACCACAGACAGTTTCAGGATAGAGCACCTGTGAGAAGCCTACCGTATAATAATAAATTAGTCATTTAATTTACAACATTTTGAAGCAATGGTGCAAAAGTTTAAAGTTTGGCTGATAGTTCAAGTTTATACTAAATAAAATAATGAAACTATGTAGCTACAAGTTAATTATTCAATTATGTAAAAGGAGAAGTAAAAACTTAGGTTGGTTGTAAATATTCATACTATAATGTCCATTCATGGATAAATTTCACAATAATCGTATGCATAAAATGAAACAGAATGTTACATTTTCTAAAAAGTACAAAACATCAAAAATTCATCTTAGTCTATTTTATGCAGTAGATTTTTTGGAGGCAGCAGCAGCATCTTTTCTATCTTTAGCTTTCTGTTTGGCTTCTTGATATAAAGGAAGAAGAGCTTGCTTGTCCCCAAGCATCTTCAAAATATTCACAATGAGTGGCAGGTAATTATGTCTACGCCTAACATTTTCAACTTTCCACAGACTGCGTTTATTTATTTCACAATTCAGTGCTTCCCTTAAGGTCTGGATCTCGTCTTCTGGTGTTGGCTCAACTTTGAGACAAGCATCTATCTTCTTTTGAAGGTAATCCCTCTTGTCACTGATGAGAGCCATGAGACTGAAGTGTATTTCACCATCATTGTACTGCTGAATACGGTCTTTGATAGCGTTGCGCACTTTGTTCAACCAATCATCCCCTTCTTTAATGCCACCTAAATCGATGGGTCCATCTTGTAGACCATCAAGTTCATATAATCTTCCTCCATGAGATATGTAACTTACAAAATGAAAAACGTCTTCATCTTTGGAAGAAGCTGTCGGATCCATTTCAAACATAGTTTGCTTGGCGAAGGAGTTATGAACATTTCTGATTACATCACAATTTGAAAGAGCGAGTCCCTTGAGGTTAGGATCAAAATCAGCAGTGAAGGTTTTGAATTCGGAGAGAGTTGACCCTAATTTCAAATCATCATGACTGGTGTTGAGAAGTACTGATAATATTGCTTGTGTGGCACATGCATTATTAATCACTTGTTTGGCAAAGAACAGTGAAGGTGGAGGTGTTCTCACATCTGCTGCTCTCTTCTTTCCACATACATTTTTTTCATACTTGAACAAGAAGATCAAACCATGAACAGTAGGAAGATCAAAGAAAGCGTCTTTTTCAAGCCCATAGATTTCTTCCATTTGAACACCTTCGACACCGAACTTCTGAATTAGCTCGGTGAACACTGCTGGATCGCTTTCAATGAGGCACCAGTTACCAGCCTCAGACATCTTGATTTGATATGAGTTTTACCTGAAAAAGAAAGAGAAGTTAATAGAAACATAGTAATATATAGCTAATGTAATTAATTTATTTCAAATAGAAAATAATCCTTCAATTACTTTGAAAGACACAAACAAGATTTGCAAACATAAATCATAATTTCATATCATATGCCAATCTGCAGAGAGTATCAAAAAGACTGACACTATAAGTCTAAAAGAATAAGTTTTATAAAAATTTCATTAATTTAATAGTAACCCTGAGACATGATTATTTTCTCCCAACTTCTCAAGTCTTATACATTTAGTAATACTTATATCTGAGTGTTATTTAACTGAAGAATAAGATCTTAATTTGAGAGAGAGAGAGTTACTCTTTGACTCTCACTCTCTCAGCAGCAGATTCAGAATATTCTGCAGCTAAATTAATGGTTACCGTTTACATAGGAATCAATTCAAACTCTCCCTCTCACAGGCCGCAGCTAAATTAATGGTAATTGTTGGTAACATAAAAATCTCTCAGAGATCTAAAAGATCTCAGAGATCTAAAATAAAATTGGGTTCAGATTTGTCTCAAGTCTTGGAAAAATGTTCCATATTCTGCAGACTGGCCGTTTTGGTTTGTTCCGATCTGTATAATCCAGTCTGCAGAGCCAGAATATCATATATAGCTAGAGGTCCAGGGGATATTCTCTACAAACAATTTAGATTTAAATCATTAATTCCTATATAGCTATAAATTAATTTTACTGTGAACAAAAAAAAGGCTCAAAAAGAGATCTATATGAACAATTGAACACTTTACCAGTTTTAGGAGTTTGTAGTTTCTGCAGACTTGAGACTGGCGTATAATTTAGATTTATCTTTATGATTGATCAAGCTCATTGAATTTCAATTTAACTTATTTAAGTATTCTATGCCAATAAAGAGCCAGTCTGCAGAATATGGGATATTCACTCCAAATTTTTTTGAATTAATTCCTTTATTTATATTAATTTTGCTAAGAACCAAATATGATATCTCTACGAACACTTTACCAGTTTCTAAAATTTCTGAAGACTGGTTAAATATTAGTCTGCAAAGCATGTACAATCAGTCTCCATATATTCCATACTGCAGAATATGGAACATTTTTCCAAGACTCTCTGCGAAAAATCTGAGCCCAATTTTAGATCTCTGTGGGAGATCTTTAATTAATTCCTATGTTACCATTATTCCATTAATTTAGCTGCGGAAGATTCTGAATCTACTACTGAGAGTCCACTCTGCCGCCAGACTGCAAAATATGGAACATTTTTCCAAGACTCTCTGTGACAAATCTGAGCCCAATTTTAGAAATTTTATATCTCTGCGGGAGATCTTGAATTAATTCCTATGTAACCATTAATTTAGCTGCAGGAGATTTTGAATTAATTCCTAAGTAACCATTAATTTAGCTGCAAGACATTTTGAATTAATTCATATGTAACCATTAATTTAGCTGCAAGACATTTTAAATTAATTCATATGTAATCATTAATTTAGCTGCAAGACATTTTGAATTAATTCATATGTAACCATTAATTCAGCTGCAGGAGATTTTGAATTAATTCCTATGTAACTATTAATTTAGCAGCGGGAGATTTTGAATTAATTCCTATGTAACCATTAATTTAGCTGCAGGAGATTTTGAATTAATTCCTGAGTAACTATTAATTTAGCTGCAGGAGATTTTGAATTAATTCCTATGTAACCATTAATTTAGCTGCAGGAGATTTTAAATTAATTCCTATGTAACCATTAATTTAGCTGCAGGAGATTTTGAATTAATTCCCATGTTACCATTAATTTAGCTGCGGGAGATTCAGAATCTGCTGCTGAGAGTCAGAGAGTAACTCTCTCAAATTAAAATCCCTGTGGGAGAAGACACATTATGCAGAGTGGTTGACTCTGAAAAAAGTGGTCTTTTCTGATAGATTAATTACTCTGTTGGAGTTTAGCAAAGCTTAAAATACAGTAATAAATTAATGGGAACTGTTTAATCCTCAGCATTTAGCCTCTAAAATTCATCTGTTAGCCTAAGCCTAAGGTATTTTACAGAGTGGCTGAGAGTCAGAGAGTAACTCTCTCTCAAATTAAAATCTCTGCGTGATAAGAGACTCATTATGCAGATTGCCGAGTGGCATTCCATGACAAGTGGACCAAAAAATATGAAATATAACACCACACCCACTCAGATTTATATGAAAGTTGGTACAAAGGGTTCTTGTGCACAAAAAAATCTACTTGAGGAATCTCAGCTCTCTAGATCTTATTGGTCAAAAGTTATGACCTTGTGAACTTTTGAAAAAAAGTAAATGCATTGACATCACCATTTTTGAAAGGTCATAACTTTCTTATTATCTGACCTAGAACAAAAAGATTAGCATATTTTTTTGTTCAGAATAAGCTAGGCAATCTCTCTAGGTGTACAAAATTTTAACATTTTAATTTTTTAAATGAAAAGGGACACTTACCCTCTTTGATCTTGGCCTTTACCCTCAAATGCCCCACGTGATAAAAAAAATATTTGAACAAAAAATATAGATTGACTATTTTGCTATAGGTTGGAAAATTAATATTTACTACTATTAATAGGGATTAAGGATATATTTGAGCTGGTGTTAGACAAAAAATATAAAAACACAAGAAAAAAAATCATAATTTTTAGAAGTTAAATTGAAGTAGAGTTTTACAAATTATGAATTAACTAATATTTATCAATATTTACTAATAGCTATTTATTAATGTTATTAGTCAATCTACATTTTTTGCTCTAATAATTTTTAGTCAGGTGGAGCCTTTGAGGGTAAATATAAAAGAGGGTAAGTGCCCTTTTTCATTCAAAAAATCAAAATAGAATTTTGTACACCTAGAAAGACATGCTAAACTATTTGTTCTAGGTCTAATAATAAGAAAGTTATGAGTTATGACCTTTCAAAAATGGTGATGACCTAGTAATTCCACTGACTTTTTGAAAAAGCTGAAAAAATCCACCATAAATTTGGCTGATCCACTAACATTTTACCCTTTTTTCCACCGAAAATTAATGGTAACATAGGAATAAATAGTTGAAAAAAAAATATACTATTTTCAATCATGAAAAATCCCACCGACAAGTTGGTGAAATTTACCATAAAATACAGTCTGGGGTGGCATTGTGGCAAACTAACTTTAAGCCAACAGTCTGTATTTGGTGCATAAGATTCCACTGACTTTTAAAAAAAGCTGAAAAAATCCACCAACAATTTCCAATTATTTAGCTGATCCATCAATATTTTCCCAATTTATCCACCGAAAATTAATGGTAACATAGGAATAAATAACTTAAAATCCACCGACTTTGATAGAATATTATTTTTAAAGTGAAAAAATACCGCCAACAAGTCGGTGGAATTTACCATGAAATACAGTCTGGTTTAAAGCCAATTTTTCACACAAGTGACAAATTCAGAATTCTGAGCCAAACTGCAAAAAACAATTTGGCTCATCATATGAAGATCAGAAGCCAAAATGAACATGAAAACAACATAGAAATAAATTTAAAAATTTAAGCCAATTACATAGGTATATCTGAAATTTGACCATTTTGAAATCAATGAAATGTAAGGATTGTAAGCCAATTAATTGGTATAAAGCACCATGTTACAGAGTATGTCAGTTAAATCCCAGTCTGCAAAGTGTGTCAAATCTGTCACCAAGAATTCATATTTCAGGACAATTAGTCTCCAAAATTTTTCAAATTTGTCTCCAAAATGACCAAATTTCTTCAAAATGTCTCCAATAATAACATGTAAACATAGGAATTAATTAGAAAATAGTCACCAAGATCTTGTTTTGATGAATTTTCCCTCAAATATAGTCTCCAAAGTCCAAAGATCTTTGGCGACATGGACGCGCTTTACAGACTGGGTTAAAGTCAATTAATTGGCCTAGATTTCATATTTCAGAAGGTCAAAAGTCAGATATGTCTAATTGGGCCATTGGCTTTAAATTTTGAATTAATTCCTATGTTCCCATGTTAATTTTGGCTTGAAATCTTTAAAAATTAAGCCAAATTGGCTTAATTCAGAATTTTTGTGGAATTTTGGCTCAAAAATTGGCTTACAATTGTCCAGCGGTTCATACAATTACCGGAACGGACCATGAATTACCGGAATTGAACAGGAATTACCGGAACAGACAATGAATTACCGGAACAGAGTTGTTTTATTGAGAAATAGTCCTTGTTAAGTCATTTAGGTATACATTAGGTCTATTTATGTTCCAATTGATGTCATATTTCACCATTTTACACTCATTTCTGTTCGTATATTCGCTACCAAACATCTGCAACATAGACAGAAAATTGACATATGACTTAGGTAGTCCGTGATTCCGTGTTATAGGTTTAAAATATTTTGTTTCATTGTTATGTATATTAAGTAAGTACATATTAATATACATATGATATTAATATGCATTAATATACATATTAATATGCATATGTATATTAAATAAGTTATGGGTCATCATAACTTCAATGCGACAGATAGCAGTTATGAATTTACCTACTACCCGATTAAAAATGGAATAAATTTGTATATGTTGCATAAGATTAAAAATCCTGATTAATAGAATATCAACACATACTAGTAATGAATACACAAAATAAAACCAAAATACTTCTCATTAAAACTATAATATGGAATCCAGTATTAAAATTACTTTAGTTCCCCCTCAAAATATTTTCTTATAAAGATTATGCAATGAAAACAAATTTCAGCATATACTCTTGTAAAGTTTATGACTAGGTTGCAAATGTTTGGTAGCGATTGCGAATGACAAATACACAAGCAGAAATGAGTATAAAATAGTAAAATATAATATTAAATGGAACATAAATAGACCTAATGTATACCTATATGACTTAACAAGGACTATTTCAGTATTTCTCAATAAAACAACTCCGTTCCGGTAATTCATTGTCCGTTCCGGTAATTCATGGTCCGTTCCGGTAATTCATTGTCCGTTCCGGTAATTCATTGTCCGTTCCGGTAATTCATTGTCCGTTCCGGTAATTCATTGTCCGTTCCGGTAATTTATGGTCCGCTCCGGTAATTCATGGTCCGCTCCGGTAATTCATGGTCCGTTCCGGTAATTCATGGTCCGTTCCGGTAATTCATGGTCCGTTCCGGTAATTCATGGTCCGTTCCGGTAATTCATGGTCCGTTCCGGTAATTCATGGTCCGTTCCGGTAATTCATGGTCCGTTCCGGTAATTCATGGTCCGTTCCGGTAATTCATGGTCCGTTCCGGTAATTCATGGTCCGTTCCGGTAATTCATCATGTTTAACGCCAATAGCGTTAAACATCTTCCTATTCATTGGTCTGTACTCTGTGGTATAATAGTACTACTATTATACCACAGAGTACAGACCAATGAATAGGAAGATGTTTAACGCTATTGGCCAAATATCAACCAATCAGAGAGAGGCATAACCTGACGACGGTGACGTCACACATTACAAACGTATACCTAATACGGGTAGTTATATAATTATGTAATGGTCAAAGCAAAATTTTCATTCACTAGCTATCAATTAGGAGTGACTGAAGCAGATATGGGAAAAAAAGTGTAGGTAATTAAAGTATAAAGGTATATTTATCATAAAATAGAAAGAAGGGGGTTTAGGGAGGGAGGGGGGGGGGGTTCTCCTATCCCACCCCCTCTCACAGAAACCCTGAATAGCACCTAATTATTATTATTTTAATTGTCAATGGCATTCATTCATGATACCAATTAAAATAATAACAATCATGATATGGCTAGCTTCTTTCTTAGGAATGTATAAGAGCGAAGATGTGAAACTGATTGATAATTCATAAGTTACCCTAGTATCTATAGGCTAATAGCTATGTACATTCTTTCAGTTTAATATATTTACTCAAAATACCTAATTAAACTAACAGTAATGTTTAAACTAGTGCTTTATAAATTATCAAATTCAAATCTAAATTTTTCGATTGTATTATTTCTTAAATATTAAGGCTAATTGTAAATACTTAAAAACATGTACAAGTCCAGACAGCTGTCCGGTACATGTCTAGAACCGAAAATCTTAAATTCAAACATTTAGCTGTACTTATAATAGAAAGGTATTTAGTGTTAATTAGGTATACTGTATAACTTGATTAACCATTATTCTTAATACTCTGCTTATATTCATTGAATAGCTATAACTTTTTCTATATTTAACAAGTTCAATACATGTTTGAAACTGTTAAGATTAGCGCGTCATCCTGACAGCCATTTTGTTTATTAACTTATGTACGTGAACTTTTGATTTAAATATTTTAATCATACGTTTTTAAATTTTATAATTTCCTACTTACCTAATAATTATTATGTAATTTCAATTTAAATTGCTATCCATGATACTTGCACTCTTATACCTCCAGGTATAATATCATGGATACCAATCGAAATATAGGTAGGTAGGTATATAGGTTTATATTTCTGTGATCGAAAATGTGGAACCATACAATAATTCAAAGTACCTACTTCCAGTAATTTACGCTATTCCTTTCCATAGATTTAAATACGCTGTACATTAATAAACTTTATCAATGTACAGTGTATTTAAACCTTGGGAATAGCGTAAATCACTGGAAGTAGGTAGTTTGAATTATTGTACGCTTCCACATTTTCGATCATAGAAATATAAACCTATATACCTACCTATTTTAACTCGTTATTTCGATTGGTAATATTTATGATACCTGGAGGTATCATACCTGGAGGTATCATGGATACCTATCGATATAAGAGTGCAAGTATCATGGATAACTATCTAAATAGAAATTACATAATCACTATTAGGTAAGTAGGAAATTATAAAGTTATAAAACGTATGATTGAAATATTTAAATCAGAAGTTCACGTACCATCACGTGCATAAGTTAATAAACTAGAGTATTGGGTACCAGTCTACCTAGGGTAAGTTTCAAGTTACCAGACGTTTCCATATTTCCGACCACACAAATATTGTATAATTTACTAACTACTTTTACAGGTTATTTAATTATAGTAAGCGGTAAGCCTATATTAAAATAACCATTTAAAGTGTTAGTTAAATTCCTTAACTTTTTCTTATATCTGAGGCAAGTTCTAAGTTATCGTACGGTAACACATTTTCGGCCCTAGAATAGAAATCCTATACATAGGGGAACTTAGTAAGTTACGAATTAGCGGTCAATTTCACATCTTCGGTTATATGTAAATGTAGGTATGAGAACACACGATAGGTAAAATAATATTTTTTTAAAATAGGTAGTGTTACCTATTGCGGTATTAAACAAGTAGGTAATGATATAATAGGTAATTATTTACCAGACAACTGAGACAAGTAATGAACTGGGCAATTGGGGTAGGTATGTGTATGGTGGATGGGGGTTATGTGTTAGCATGGGGAGGAATTTACGAATGCATTATTAGGTTATTGAGTCCAATGGAGATGGCCATCCTAATATCATGCATAACAAATAAAAATCAAATAAATATTAATAGGTAGATAATAGATATCAATAGATATCATTGTATCTTATCATCTTATGTGACCGATGATGTGGAACTGACTGATAATTTGTAACTTACCCTAATATGCCTACCTTGTTACTTTCGTTCATAACTTCATGATACCCAAGTAAAATTGTATGTCTCATAAACTCACCATTAGTCTCTCCAGCTCTCTCCAAAATTCAACAAATTCTCTCCAAAATGATCAAATTATCATAAATTCTCTCCAAAATAACATTGTAGCATAGGAGAAAAATAGATAAAACTCGCCATTTGCAATTGAAGGGCTCAAAATAACTGTCACAAACTCGCCATTAAATTGGCGAGTTTGGACATGCTTTATTACTTGGCATGATACCTACAGACTACGATGATATAGGTAGGTATATACCTAGGCTGCCTTGAGGTATCATGAATATCAATTACAATAACTAATTAATATGTAAATTAGTTAAGATAATCTCTTTATATGATACACTATCTGGCCAGTCTGCAGAATATGTGAGATATTTGGGATATTCTCTCCGAACTATTTTGAATTAATTCGTATATTTACATTAATTTTGCTACGAACACTTCTGAATTAATTCCTATATTTACATTAATTTTGCTACGAACAGATTAAGAGATCTCTACGAACACTTAACCAGTTTCTGCAGACTGGCTATCTGGTTTACCGTTTACTTTAATAATTACCTAGATTATTAATTTAGATAGGTACCTAGCCTAGGTACCTACCTACCGAAAATAGAGATATCTAATCATGATCAATGTTATGAAAACATTACATTCTAGACGTAGTTTGATATCTAAGAGCTGTCATTGGTGCTTCACACCATCAAATGATGTGACGTCATAAAAACTCTCCACTCTATTGGTCAAGAAGTTCAGTGCAATCTTTACGGTAATGATGTATCTAGACCTTATGTAAACAAAATATTGTCACATTGTGGTTACCCAGAGTGGAATAATAACTCTTTTCAGATTGACTAGTAACTCTGTTAGGAATTTAGAATGAACAAAAATTACTCATTTTAACCCTAAAAAATGCAGAAATTAGTAAATTATTTTATAAATTTCAACTCTGCAGTGAAAACGGATGTGAAATAAGTCATTTATGCTTCACAATTCGGCTTGTTGTGATGATAAACATCACTAATGGGAATGCATGAAGTTAGAAGTAACTCTGTTAGAATTTATGTTTTCCAGTCTGGGTGGTTACCATTTAGTTTATATAATGAGTCGTAAATTAATTTTTTTGATAAATTTCTGTCATAAATATATTTAATATAAAACTTTATAACAAATTTCCGTCGTTAATATCTTGAATAGAATATTTTTCTCCATAAAAACTTCGTTAAATTTATTTATCGAAGTGCATCTTCTTTCCAGACTGGCAGACTGGGTACTAATTCATGATACCTAAATTCCATCGACTTGTCAGTGGAATTTTTTCTCTATAAAAATAATATTCAAGCAAAGTCGGTGGATTTTTAGTTATTTATTTTATGTTACCGATGGCGATGGATAAATTGGGAAAGTGTTGGTGGATCAGCCAAATTATTAGAAATTTATGGTGGATTTTTTCAGCTTTTTGAAAAAGTCAGTGGGATTTTTTGCACCGAATACAGTCTTACAGACTGGGAATATGACTCTATGAGAAATAATAATGATGATTAGTTATTGTTTATATAGAGTAGAAAAGAGCCTATATTTATCAGATACTTACCCAACAGCTAGAAGATGAATGTTTGTAGGACAATTCTATTCTTATTGAACGAGACGAGACCAGAAATATCGTGGATAAAAATGCAAGTCAGTGTTAAATTAGTAATATCTAATACACGGAAAATTTTGAAACTGACAATAATTATTATTTTATATAAAAGAAAACTTCTGTGGTAATTTGCGTTGCAAATTTTTTAAACTGAAACCATAGCATATTATACTTTGTTTATCATCTATACATTCCATGCAGGCACTATAGTCATTTCTAACTAAAACTACTATTTGTGAAATTTGTGACTAGAAAATAATAGCTAAGTATCACCCATTCGTCGTAAAATAGGTATTGCTATTGCATCTATTTAATTTATTGGTAGTACATATTAATTTGTTAAAACAATAGTTTTTTAATAAATTGCATTAGGTAGCTAACTCTTTCATGATTTCAAAATAAGATTACTGTACAACACTTTCGGGAGAATTTGAAACAATTAGGGAAAAAAAGCATACATATGTAGGTAGTACATGTATATGTTACACTAGAAATCCTCTATAATGAACTCCTGTATAGTGAACCATTCCGAATAGTAGACTTATATTAATAGTTATATGTACTTCCGCTTCTGTTGTTTTATCAAGTATTGAAATTAAATGCATCATGAATAATTGAAATAAATAAATTGAAAATTAAATAGAGATAATTGCATTAACTTATTTATTCAATAGCACGATATACTTGTTATTTAACATTACAGTCATTAGTTAGATGATTTTTCTTATTAAAATGATATTTCAATTTTTTCTTCATTTTTACCTTCGCAAATTTTCGTAAGGTTATATTTTACCCGGCATATATTTATTTGTCATCTTGTACGTGATTCGCGAAAAAAAAAGTGTTAAACCAAGTTGCCTGAAATTTGGTGAAACGATTGGTCAATGTCCATTGACCTTCTGGTAGAATTTTAGAAGCGACCTGGTCAAAGGTCAAGGTCATGGTCATTTATAACTCAAAAAGTATTGGACCATATTGCATGAAACTTGGTGGGACGATTAGTCAATATACAGGAACCATTTTGATAGATTTTGGGAGTGATCGGGTTAAAGGTCAAAGATCAATTTCAAGCCCATTTATACCTCCGTAACTCAAAAAGAATTCAACCAAATTGTCTGAAATTTGATGGGACGATTGGTCAATGTCCAGAAACCATCTGGTAGAATTTTGGGAGCGATCCGGTCAAAGGTCAAGGTCATTCATAACTCAAAAAGTGTTGAACCATATTGCATGAAACTAATTGGTGGGGCGATTGATCACTATCCAGTAATCAGTTTATCAGATTTTAAGAGAGAACTGGCTATGGCGGCGGCGAAGATATGCGCTCTACCGAGTGAACGTAATCTAGTTTACAAATGAAATAAAAGTAAACATGTTCAAAGAAATTGTTTGCAATACACAACGAGAGTAATATGCGATAAGACTGCTAAATTATAACAAGTAATAAGTAGGGTTGAGACAATATGCATTTCCAAATATGCAGTATATGCACTGGGAAATATACTGCATATGCAACAGGTTTTATGCTTTTCGAGAAAACGCATATGCATTTGAGAAAACGCATATGCATTTGAGAAAACGCATATGCTTTTGAGAAAACGCATATGCATTTGAGAAAACGCATATGCATTTGAGGAAACGCATATGCATTTGAGGAAACGCATATGCTTTTGAGAAAACGCATATGCATTTGAGAAAACGCATATGCATTTGAGAAAACGCATATGCATTTGAGAAAACGCATATGCATTTGAGGAAACGCATATGCATTTGAGGAAACGCATATGTTTTGCAGATAAAACATTGCACTTAAAGATAATGCATATAAGAAAAGGCATATGCATTTGAAATGAAGGCAATATTTGGTGAGAGGTTGAACAAACACTCTAATTTATTTGATATATATCCTTAGGTGCTCTATCGTTTACTTTTCCTGTGAATATGACTTTAAATTTTTGTTCGAAAATTAGAGAATATGATTAACTACATTGCGCCATAAAGCTAAAAGTAACACCGACAGTAATATATAAAGAGTAGGATAATAATAGTAATAGATTATAGACACAAGTGGCCACCAGTATATACCTAGTTTCTGTTCTTAAATAACTGTTAGCCATGAAAATTCACTTCAATATAGTATCCTACAGTGCCAACAATATAAAATGTTGTTCTCTGAAACAATCGAGTCTTTTAAAATACATGATTTTCAAATTTGGAGCATTACTATTAAATGCATAATAATTCAGGGTCTTTCCCATTTGACGACCCTGACCAGATTTAATTTAAATTAACTTTATTATATGTATTTTTGTCCATAGAATCTGAAAATTCTATGGGGACGAAAATTCTATGGGGGGGGGGGTATGGGGGGCGTGCCGCCCCCCATACCCCCCTGAAAGGACATTAAGCAATCATGAAGTGTGCAGTACAACAAACTAGCGGATACAACAAACCTTACGGCTATCTTTGACCAAAATTGGCCAAAAAGCGTGAAAACACGAATTTTTTCAAAGTTCCCAATCCTCCAGTAATACATAGGAAATAAATAACTTTAAACCCTCATATCTCAAAAACTATTAGTTTCTACAAAAAACAGTTTTGATTTTCAGATTCTATGGACAAAAATACATTTAAAAGAGTAATTTGAATTAAATCTGGTGGGGGTCGTCAAATGGGAAAGAACCATAATTCATAATATATGCAAATGCATATTGATAATTAATTAAGAAGGGGTTTAACGTCTGCTTTGGAACCAAAGGCCATATCGCTGACGTCAAAAGAAAATTAAATACAAGGGACTAGAAGAAGCAGTCAGAAAGGAAAGTGGCTCTATGAGCAAAGTCATTTACCACCATCGGTGACAATGCTTATGGATGGAGAAAAGCTACTCAGTGAATGCAGTCACTTACCAAGGAATGTGACGAAAAGGGACACAAGCACCGGTGGCTGCACTAACGGATGGAAGAGGAAAATGAAGAGGTAGTAGTAAATGAAGCCTACGAGCCTACCCAACACAAAATTCTAAGACCTCATAGTTGAAGAGCATAACCCTAGCGCTATCCTCTAAAACTGCAAGTAGCGTTAAAAAAATGATAAAAATGAAAAAAGACAATCCATAATCCAAATTACAACAGTTCGGGGACCAAAGGGACGCAATCCCCCTTCTCTTCCATTCACCACATACAGCTTCAGGATAGGCAGAGATGGGCAAAAAGTACATCGAAAGTACTTAAGTACTAAGTACAACTGGATAGGCATATGGATAAAAGTATAGGCATATTTATAAATGCATATGCATTTTGGCAAATGCGTAGGTATGCATATTTTTAAATGCATATTGGTGAATGCATATGAAAATTGGTAAATGTACATATGCAAATTAGTAAATACATATTGGTAAATGCATATGCATATTTATAATTGCATATGCAAGTTGATAAATGCATATGCGAATCTAATAAGCATATGCGTTTTAGAAAAGCATATGCAAAATATGAAATGTCACAACCCTAGTAATAAGTAAGTAACTATTATACCTACCACATTTTTTATTTATTTGATATTTAATAAAACAGCAGAAAGGGAAGCATAGCTTCGACGAACTCACCTATACCTTAAAGGGGCAGTTCAGTCAAAATCAAACTATCGCCAAATTGGTCCTAAATCGATTTAGTATATTTATTTATGTAACATTAGAATATTCGTTGATTTTAGAAATGTTGATTTAAAGAGTATATTGTAAATTAGTGGCGCCATCTGTGGACTGTGGTGGACCAACGAACTAAACATTGTAGTAGGTACGTAAACAAAATGATAACCAGTACCAGACTTGAATCTTGAATCTGTCATTATTTGTTTGAAAATGGTGAAAAGAATTTGTGAAATTGAAAACTGTCCTTCGAGACAATTAGATTTAGTTTTGAAAAGAAAACCAGCTCTTCATAAATTACCTGTTAATACTGTTGATAGAAAAATTGTTTACATGTTATCAGCTGTAAAATGTAAACAAATAGTACAGAGTGGTGGCGTCATCTGTAGGAGGACGCAGGAACTAAATCGAATTTTATATCGCAAATTATATATTTTTTTTCTACCGTTTAATTCTACAAGAATGCTTTATTCTTACTAAGTGATCGTTCAACATTAATAATATAAAAACAAAAATTGACTGAACTGCCCCTTTAATTTAGTTATGTTTGCCACCAGTTTTTCTATGCATCTTTATTGAGTAAATTGCTTGTAACTCTTCTATAATGAAGTTATGTGTAGTGAACCTTCATCATTTTTAGAGTCATGACTCATGAAATTCAACGTACTTAGTGATTTTATTTAAAAAAAGAAAGAAAATATTTTGTGTACATAGTCTGCCATGAAAAGGCCATTTTTCAAGATAACTCTTAAATCCTATATAGTGAAGTAATTATTGTACAGTGAGCTAGTTGAAATTCACTATAGAGGAGTTCTTCTGTACCTTTTATAGCTAACACTAATATATTCTTGAACTTAGACCTGCAGACTGGCATAAGTTAACAGTCTAAATTAGCTGTGGAAAATGAATAAGATATTTTCCACATTATCACTAGGGTTGTGACAATATGAGTTTAAAATCATAGATCATAAGAATATCACAGACGAAACGGTATCGAATACTATATACCGCTGATTTAGAACGATTACAGTCTTTAATTCAATCCGTCTATAATATTTTCAGGATCTATGATTTTAAACGCATATTGTCACAACCCTAATCATCATTTACAATTATGTAATGTTTAAATCTAATGGTCAACCATTTTTTAGTGAAATCATACCTAAACTTATTACAAAAATTATTGCATAAAATAGTGTTCTCATTTGATAATTCTGATACAAGAGAAAAAGTTTGATTTCATTAAACTTCTCAAAATAGCTTAATCTGTCAAAAATTAAAATTTTATTATGCAAAAATTGGATCAAGTGTAGTTTAAGGACCCCAAACTATTGTTAGAATTAGGTTAAATTATAGTGGGTTAACAACGTTAAGACATAGAGTTTATTTAAAGAGTAATATGTTATACAGTTAGAAGTCTATTGGAGAGATGAGTGAAACACATCTCTCACTAAGTAATGTAAAAGACCGACTGACTTAAGAATTTACATGCGATGGTATTTAAGACGCACCGGAACTGTAATGGACTTTAAACATTCAATCCGTTTCTCATAAAAGTAATACATTGTTATTTAAACAATAGGTAATTAATATAGCTCAGCTAATCTAACAGGAAGTTAACATTAAACATATAAAGAGTGTGTAATACATTTAAACTAAAATTACAACACTCCTCCTCACACGACATTATATATTTTTCATGCCTATTAATTCAACTAATTTAGTAAATCTATCAGTAGGCAGAGGTTTAGTGAATATGTCAGCAAGCATAGTTTCACTGGGGCAATAAACAAGTTTAATTATGTTTGAAGCAACAAGATCTCTAATGTAATGAAATTTAATATCAATGTGTTTCGATCTAGGATGATTTTTTAGCATTTTTAGCAATACAAATAGCTGACTGATTATCCTCAAACAAAACTATAGGATTCTTATTAGGTACTTTAAGATCTAATAGTAATTTATTTAGAAATACAGCTTCTTGGGAGGCACCAGAGAGGGAAACATATTCAGCTTCAGCCGTTGATAAAGCAACACATGACTGTTTCACAGAGCGCCAAGAAATAATGGAATTATTTAACAGAAAGCATTGGCCAGAAGTACTTTTCCTATCAACTCTGTTACCTGCCCAGTCGGCATCAGAATAACCTATCAAATCAGAATTTTCATTACCATATGTAATGCCAAGATCAGGTGTGCCCTTTAGGTATCTAAATATTCTCTTAATTGCAGACTAGTGCTAAGTGTTTGGATTGGAACAAAATTTAGAGACATTTCCAACTGCATAAGTTATGTAGATAGATACAGTAAAGCACCTACAGCTGACTGATATTTAGTTTTATCTACTAGTTCACAATCATCAGTAGTTGGTTCCAAATGAGAATTAACATCAGCAGGAGTTGATACAGGTTTACAATTATTGAATTCAAATCTATCTAATAACTCGTTGACAAATGAAGATTGATTTAATGATATTTTATTTTCGTCTTGTACGACTTTTATGCCTAAGAAATAGGATAATTTTCCTAAGTCTTTCATCTCAAATTTAGCACTTAAATCAGTCTTGATTTTAGTCAGGTCATCATAGTTCTTACATGCTACAATAATATCATCTACATACACAGAAATGAAGCATGGTGAGTTATTGATTACTTTCACATAAATACATGAGTCACAAGAGGACTGAATAAATCCTAAGGATTTAAGATATGCATCCAAGGAAGCATTCCAACATTTGGGTGATTGTTTTAACCCATACATAGATTTGTTTAGCTTGCACACTAAATCTTCTTTTCCTGGTAGAACATAGCCTGGAGGCTGTCTAATATAAACGTTTTCTTTAAGATCCCCATTTAAAAAAGCAGAATTGACATCCAAGTGATGTACAAATAATTTTTGTTTAGCAGCTAAAGATAACATGGTTCGCACCGATTCAAATCTCACTACAGGAGCAAAAATTTCATCATAGTCGATTCCAGGTCTCTGTAAAAAACCCTGAGCGACTAATCTAGCTTTATATGAAACCACTCTACCATCAGATCCCTTTTTCTTTTTAAACACCCATTTAGATTTAATGATGTTTAAATCTGAGGTAGGTTTTACGAGTTCAAAAACTTTATGTTTCTCAAAAGCATTTAATTCCCTCTCCATGGCAAGTTTCCATTTAGAGGATTCAGAACCGCTATTAAGAGCCTCAGATACCGACCTAGGTTCGATATTGATATTCCCATTTACTAATAAACCCTCCTCCTCAAACTGATCAAGGCTATAATCCCAACTACCGTATCTAACGGGAGCTCGACGCGTTCTAGACGATCGTCTAAGATCCTCATCTGGTCTGATAGCTGGTACAGGTTGCGCCTCAGGGAGGATTATTTGAGGATTATTGTCAGGAGTTTGATTCTCAGGCTCTGCAGGTTCTGAATCTTCTGAAGGGAACACCAGTGGAGAGGTAGGGGTCTCAATCAGTTGAGGGGTCTCAATCTTAGATGAAATTGATTCATCAAAGGTTACATTCCTGGAAAAGAAGATTCTTTTAGATTCAACATCATACATCTTATACCCTTTAGTAACAGTGCCATAACCAAGAAACAGGCATTTGGTAGCTTTATTTTCTAATTTTGATCGTTCATCTCGGGAAATATGCGCATACGCAGTGCATCCAAAAACTTTTACATGATTTACATTTGGTTTTCTAAGATTTAAAGCTCCATATGGAGTTTTATTAACTAAAAATGAATTAATGCATCTATTATTAAGGTAATTTGCAGTATATAGTGCTTCACCCCAGAATTCCTTATCAATTCCTGAATCAGATAACATACATCTAACTTTTTCCATAATAGTTCTATTAAATCTTTCAGCTAACCCATTTTGTTCAGGAGTTTTAGGAATAGATTTCTGGTGAATTATACCTTCATTGCGTAAATATGATTCAAACTTATTTGAGGTATATTCTCCTCCATTATCTGATTGCAAGGTTTTAATTTTCCTTTCGTAAATATTTTCAACCATTGCTTTCCATTCCAAAAACTTCTGAAACACATCACTCTTATGTGCAATAACATATATCCAGGAGTATCGAGTAGCATGATCAATAAAGGTCAGAAAATATGAATTATTACCCCTGGAAGTGGGAGTAATTTTCCCACAGACATCTGTGTGGATTAAATCAAGAGGTTTACAATTTTTCTTAATGCTTGTAGAAAATGGTATTTTATGCATTTTCCCATTACAGCAGTGTTCACACACACCTTCTATAGCCTTTAATTTACTATCCAGACCATTAACTGATTTAGTTCGGATCATTTTAGTCAAGTTGTCGTTACCTATATGACCAAGCCTTCTATGCCATAGAAGGTTTACTTTATTTTGATCAACAGTTACAGCAGCTTTATGAACTACAGTATTTAGATAATAGAGTTGACCAACACAGTGAGCCACAGCAATTAACTCTTTATTTTCGTTCAATATTTTACATTTATCATTTTCAAAAATAATAGATTTATTATTATTTGTCATTTTTGACACTGATAGTAGATTAAAAACTAGATTTGGCACATATAGTACATCATTTATTGTACATTTTCTACTTCCACCACCTTGTATATTCACAATAACAGAAACATTTCCTAGTGAAATAGCTTGCAAAACAGCTCCATTGCCTACTTTAACATTGATAGGTTTAGTAATATTTGCAAAAAAATTTTTATCACCACTCATGTGTGATGAAGAGCCTGAATCTATTATCCAAATATTACTGTCGTCATATTTGTTACAAAGAGCGATATCATTAGCATACATTGTGTGATTAAGTTCTATATGACTTACGTTTACACCATTTGGCTGATTTTGAGTTATGTTAGTTTGAGAATACCGTTTAAATTTAAAGCAGTCTTTCTTCACGTGTCCTAATTTTTTACAAAAATGACACTTGATTGACTGTTTATTTACTGCAGCATCAATCTGAGTATTTGATAATGCCAAACCATCAGTGGATTTAATACTCAACTTTTCAGCTTCTCTCCGGAGTGTGTCAGCTACGGTAATCCATTTAGGGATGTCTGACTGTGCTTCAAGTGCAGTAACAAGCACTTCAAACTGCTCTGGTAGTGATGATAGTAGACAAATATTTTTATCCTCTTCACTGATCACTTGATTTAACAAGGCAAGCTCTTGAAAAACTTCAGTTAGTTCTTTCAAATGGGAGTTGAGTAGTTCGGGAGATTTCAATTTTAAGTTGTAAAGTTTCTTCTTCAGACGAAATTTGTTCGCCCACGTGTTTTTCTGAAACGTTTCTTGAAGGGTGGTCCAGACAGCGTGTGGATCCGTGGGTTGTCCAACTAAGTACAATTGATCCGGTGAAATAGATAGTACTATATCTGTCAGAGCTTTATTCTAATTAGTTGCATAGGCAGCCTTAACCTCAGTTGAACAGGAATCTGTTGGAACTGGTTTAGATCCATCAGCTATATCCATCAGTTTCTCTCTTAAGAGGTACATCTTCATTTGTACCCTCCATGTAGGGTAATTATTTCCATCTAGGGGAACAATCCCCGGTAACTTATTTGAAGACATGTTTTCAAGTATTTATTATCATTCAATACTTAACAAACATAAACAAACAAAGCAGTTAAATTGATTTACTGTTTAACTGAATTGATATTTACTCCGGAATAATTATTCTAATTCATAAGAATAACTTCACAGAATATAATTAGTAATTATTCAAATTGGAACAGCAACACAAGTCTTAGTTCGCAAGAACCTTTTGTTGAAAGACTGTTTACCAAAGGATAAGGTCACAGATTTAAAGGTAATTTGTGACCTCTCTTGACACCTCTTCCGCACAGAATAATAAATAATTATACGATAAAAAACAAGTACATATCGCAATAGCAGTCAATATTATTGACCTCAATAGCGCATTAGCAAGATATGCTTATACAAACGTTCGTGCGTAGATGTGTCATTTAGTTTAACACTTTTTTCACTGTACTTATTTACACTTGATTACTGTAATAAACTTCTAAGTATATTTAAACATAATTTGATTTATAAACTCTTATCGTTCACTGGGCCCATAACCTTTTAGAATTAGGTTAAATTATAGTGGGTTAACAACGTTAAGACATAGAGTTTATTTAAAGAGTAATATGTTATACAGTTAGAAGTCTATTGGAGAGATGAGTGAAACACATCTCTCACTAAGTAATGTAAAAGACCGACTGACTTAAGAATTTACATGCGATGGTATTTAAGACGCACCGGAACTGTAATGGACTTTAAAGCTTGTCGCCCACCTGATCGGATCGAAAACGACGCGGAAGCTTACGAAGTCTCGGAACGGATACGACACGACGTTCGTACGCACACCAGCTCAGAAGACATCGGAAGGGAAACGATGCCGACATCACAATACTTACTAGAATATAACAGTTAAAAGTTAAAATTTATCTATCATGACAACTATTTTATACGATAGGTATTTGATAAAAAAAAATTCGGTAGCATCGTTGTTGTTTTTAATTTTCAGTTTGCATCTCTCTAATTTATTATCATACTAGTGTACTTCCCCATTAAAATTAATGTTTTTTCCCCCAAAAAAATACATAAAAAATATATGTTGAAAATAATATATATATATAAAAAAAATATGTTGAAAATAAAGCGAAAAAAAAACTATTTAAAAAAAATTAGTTAGAAACATTTAAAAAATGTATATAAACAAAATAATGTATACACAAATGTATGCAAATAGAATTTATGTAAATGAAATGTATGCAAATAAAATGTATGCAAATAAAATTTATGTAAATAAAATTTATGTAAATAAAATTTATGTAAATAAAATTCATGTTAATAAAATGTTATTCTTCTTATTTCAATAATTTTTCGTGATCTGATTTATAATCATTAAAGTTAATTGAATGAAACTAATTGATTGTGTATTAATATCAACGTATTCATCACGCAGTAGGATATTCACAGCTATTCCATTCTTCCATCTCCATCATAGTCTCTCCAAACACCGTTCTGCGCATGCGCAATCTCTCGGACGCATCAGAACTATCAGAAAAATATTCTTTCAAACATATCTACGCCGTTTCCGTTCCGATCCGACGCGTCGTTTCGTTTCCGATCCGAGCAGGTGGGCGCTAGCACGTTTAAATGTATGGGTTAGAATTTTGTCTGATGCTTCGTGTCCATTCCGATGCGTCGTTTCCGATCAGGTGGGCGACAAGCTTAAGGACCCCAGTGTTAACCCAAGTGTAGCTAGTTTAAGGACCCAAGTGTAGTTTAAGGACCCCAGTGTTAACCCAAGTGTAGTTTAAGGACCCAAGTGTAGTTTAAAGGTCCCCTCCAAGCAAATTTTTTTATTGCTTAAATCAACGAGGCTAATGTTTCTCATCATTTTACTGTAAGCCCCATAAAATTTGATAGCCTATTTTTAATTTTATATGCTTTTAAAGATTTTTATAATTCAAACTCTACAAAACCTACTTTACTTCCGACTTTCTAATTTTCAGTCTGAAGAAGAAGAATGTACACCATTTGTTTTGATTGTCAACTAGGTATTTGGTTTAATAATTCTATTTATTATTCGTTTAAAGGTTTAAATTCAGATAAACTTATTATAGAAACGTTTATATACTATTAGAAACAATTGATATCTTAAAAGAAGGCCAAAAACGCATTGTTTGTTTAAAAATCTAAAGTTGAAATCAAAACAATTAGAGTGTGCAATTTTCTTTCTAATCTATCATTCTAACCGAATGGTATGCGGTTTTCTTAGTTCTTTAATATTATGTAATAAACTCATTTTTTTCCCGGAGCCTGGAGAGGACCTTTAAGGCAAGGTTCATAGACTATAACAGGTTAAACGAATTGGAAAAAAATTGCCATTGAGAAAATAACAATTTCTGTCTTTCTCCTTGAATATCTCTTAAACGATAGATTAAACTTGTGCGTGAGTCAACCTAGAATTGTTCAAAATCTAATAATCTATCGAATGGTATACAAATATTTCAATGAAATGGTTATGATCGCTGCAAAAGGAACAAAAAACTAACTGCTATTCACTCCGTTGTCCGTTGATTAATGGGCACTGGTTAACATTTTCATCCGCTTTAATTACTGTAGCTAAAAGCCTAAAATAAGAACAAACATAATATTGCAATAATAAAATAAGAAATAAACGATATGAAATGTCAGTTATTTGTAACATAGGTTTCAATCTAAAGAATAGGTTTTCATCTAAAGAATTTGTTGACGCAGCTGTTCTAACATTTGGTACTATTTCTATTCGTTTAACCTGTTATAGTCTATGAACCTTGGTTCAAAGCCCCGTCCACACGGTCAGTTTTTTCATAGAAGTGATAAACTTAATGACGATAATTCCATAGCGTCAGCAAACAGTCAAACTTTTCATCAGTTTTGTGATTCCAACATGTTGGATATCGTCATCAAAAAGTTTGTCAAACTATTTGCTGACGATAAAGTTTGAAGTACACACTGACTTTCAGGTAATTATATTTTTTTATTTGCGCGTCATTTTAGTTTATTACAGCTAGGTACCTACACCTAAAAAACCTCCATTTTTTCAAACTTAGTATTAAGTTTGGTTGTATTGGAACTTGGTATTAGAATGGTATTGGTATTGTATTAGGTAAGTTATAGGTAGGCTACGTTGTGAATTGTTTTCTATGATCAATTTTTTGACTAACCTTTTCAAGACGATATTTTGTCATTAAAAACAAATCATTTTTTCTGGTTTCTTACTATTCTAAATTAAAAAAATATACATACCAAGTTATAAATTTTTTATTTTCACGATATATAACATTAATTTTGACGAAACTGACGCCAGTGAACCTCAAACTTTTGGCGAGAAAAATTGACCGTGTAGACACTCTTCGAAAACTGACAATAAGTTTGTCATTTAGTTTGTCACTTCTCTAAAAAAACTGACCGTGTGGACGGGGCTTAAGGACCCCAGTGAGTTTTTGAATGTATCTATGCTACGGCGTTCTGCATGTCTTGACCAAGGTTCATAAACTATAACAGGTTAAACGAGTAGAAATAGTATGAAATTCTTTATAGGAAAACCTATTCATTAGATTAAAACCTATGAAACCAATGTTACAAATAATTGACATTTTACATTGTTTATTTCTTATTTTATTATTGCAATATTAGGTTTGTTCTTATTTTAGGCTTTTAGCTACAGTAATTAAAGCGGATGAAAATGTTGACCAGTGCCCATTAATCAACGGACAACGACGTGAATAGTAGTTAGCTTTTTGTTCTTTTAACAGTGGTAATAACCATTTCTTTGAAATATTTTTTATACCATTCGATAGATTATTAAATTCTAAAGAATACTATTCTGACTCACGCGCAAGTTTAATCTACCGTTTAAGAGATATTCAAGAAGGAAGTCAGAAAATGTTGTTTTCTCAATGGCAATTTTTTCCCCATTCGTTTAACCTGTTATAGTCTATGAACCTTGGTCTTGACTGCAATCAAATCGAAATAATTCTTCTACTACGGTGTTCAGAGCAACAACAAAAAAAATGGACAAAGCAACATTCCTAACAGAAATTCTACCTCTACTTGGTGAAGATCCAGATTGAGCTGGGGTCCTTAAACTACACTTGATCCCAAAAATTTAATTGAAAAAAATACATTTCTATATTAAAAATGGTGGTAGGACAATTCCAAATTTGTGGTAGATTCCGATTCTTGGAAAAAGGCAAAGGCCGATTCAGATTCTTCAAATATTTATTAAATGTATTAAAATAGCTGCATTTTTCATATTAACTATTAATTAATACTTTCAAACTTGTACTTATTTAACAATAATAAAATTGATTTCCTTTATAGGATTTCAAGCTACAATTAACCATTAAAGAAGGTAATAAAGCATGTAAATTAGTAAATTTATTCATAATAAGAAAGAAGGAGATCAGCAAAGAAGTGCCGATACTCAACTGATATCACTAGAATTTAAAAAAAACTGTAATATAATTTATAATCTATTGCAATAAAAAATTATAATTTAAGTTAATATAAAAATAATTTCATATAGCTAGGCAATACAAATTTTCATAATTTCAATATTTTCTAATGCTTATTTAGCTATACCTAGTATAAAATTATTTATTTATAATTAAATACGTTAATACATGAGTAATTTTCATGTAAATGCCTCATCTAGCACGCACAATTGCACGTACGCATGCACAGTCACAGAATGCTCAAAAATATTACTCTACTAGTAACCTGGTAACAAACAAATAATTATCAAACGAAAAAATTGTTCTTTATCACATTAAACATGTTCAATGTTGATCAAAAATTATCAATCTCATTTAAATAAAGAGTATCGGTACCTGTGAATAATGAATATTTTGGTATTGTCCCATCCCTAGTTTGATGTATTTATAAGTAATGTATAGTAAATCATACTTTCTTAAACCTCTTATTAATCAATTCTGTGATATTTATCAATAATTTATAGAAAAAAGCTAATGCCACAGTCACAGATATTAGAGACATCACTTAGCTACCAATGCACATTTGATCGATTCTCTAATACACGAGAAAATGCGTGTTTTACCATGTATTTTCTAGATAAAAGACATGCCTTAGTTTTAAAGTCATGTTTAAACATGCAAACAAAATAAACAAAAAATTATTAAAGAATGGGAAATCATATTTATTTCTGTCTGTACAAGTCCGATATCCCAAAGAATCCTGATTCCTCCGATTAAGACAATTAAAAGTGTTTAGTTACAAGAATAAAATTGCATTGAACCTCTTCTGTTAGAATTTTAATACACATCAGCAAGTTCTAACAGCAATTCATTGTGTTCAAATCTATACAGACTCTTCCACAGCGTTTATGATGTCACTACTATTCCGCAATGGTTTAGAAACACTTTCAGTGATCAAACCCCTGAGAGATAAATTGTACATATAGTCTTCACATTTTTTAACATTGTACTTCAGCTCATCGTAAGTTTTTCTCAAGTGACTGTTCTTCAAATGGAGTAAAGCAAATGCCAGATTGAGCTCCTTGATGAACTTGTTTATTCTAACAGGAAGAATAAAGTTACCTGGAAATTAAAAACAGGAATTAGCTAGATATAATCATCAGGTTAATCTTAATAATGTTGCTACTCAATAACAATAGAATTTGAAGTGTTAGCTATTCTTAATAAATAATTTTTTTTCGCTTGAGTGATTTAAATTCAAAATTTGTCCACAAATCTAACCATTCGTTAATATAGCTATTTAAAAACAAATATAGAGAGAATAATAAATCAATTATATTTTCAAATATAAATATTCACTAACACTGGTATAAATACTTCAAAATTTCGGAAAGTTTGTGGTGCAATATTAAAAGAGTAAAAAATAATATTTACTAAATGAACATACGGGCAGATATTGCGTTGATAGCTAGACGAGTGATGCTGCTACTCATTCTTAGACTAGCCATGAGGTAGTCTTCTAACTCTAGGTACAAGGGACAGCACACTCTGGAGTTGACTGTTGCAGGTGTCAAGTCCTCTTTTTGTGAGAGTTAAGGAAAAAGAAATATTGGAATAATTAAATCAGAAATTTGAAGAGAAAAGTATTTAGAATGAAAATATATATATCTAAATTAAATTTCAAGTTGTCTAAAATAGGCAACCACCTGCATCAGGTGATTCGGTTTTATTCTCATCTGATGATTCGGTTTTATTCTCAGAAGTGTCACTGCAGGCAGTTTTGTCAACCACTGGCACTGTACTCAAATTTAACATTACAGCAGTTTCAGAATATGTCACTAACCTGAAATAAAACAAAATCAGAAAAAATGCTTGATCAAATATAATATAAATGAAAAGTCCTAATATATATATAATGCACTTATATGAATTTACTCACTTATCATAAACTAAGAAATTGAGAATTAGAATAATTTCAAGTAGCTTCTGCGTTGAATCTCTGAAGAGGTAGTTGTATTTAAACTTTTCATTCTCAGGAATCAATTCTCCAATCTGTTCATAGTAAGAAGCAGCTGATTGAGCAGTAGATAACATTTCCTTGCAGATCTTCTCTATTGACTGTAACATGAATGAGAATTCACATTTCTACTAAATAAAAAGCATTTAAAGTTGAACACAATCCACAAGAAACTAAATAGCTCAGCCCAACATCAGAAATTGTTTGCATGTCTCATAGATAAAGAAGTAAAATAAATATTTTACTCTTTCCACAAATTTAAGTATAATAAAGTCTAAAAAGAATTATTATTTTAGAGCATCAGCTAATAGGTAACTATGCAGATAGCAGTGGCTATAGCTACTTACAGTTTGATCCACATTATTGTGTACTTTTTCAAAGTTTGCATGTAGACTCCACACAAATTGATCTAGTTTCTGAACTTCATTTGAAATTGAAGTTTTTATCTTTTGTGATGTCTCTAAATATTGAATATAGTTTTGGAAAATATCTTGCATCTCATTCATTTTAAGCAGGATTTATCTGTAAGAAAGCACTACAAAATGTAATTATCTACTCTCAAGGCCCTAACCTTTGCTAAATTGCTAAAGAGTAATCCTCTGACATTTTTCTATTTTCTCCTCCCAAAATTAATGGTAATATAGAGATGAATGGAAAAATGTCCTCAGACATGCAGAAATATTTATTTTAAAGAAAACACAGAAGAAAAAAACGTTATAAAAAAATCTTATTCTTAAATGATTCTTTCCCAGGGCCAAATCCCAATTTCCCATTGGCATCAAATTTATTATTTTAGTGACTAACTACTTGATAAATGTCATAAGCTGATAAATAAATAGTGCTATCGAGTTTACCATCAGTCGTCAGTCACTCCGGATCACATTACTTCAATTCATAAGAACCCCGAATTGGGCGTAACAGAGTCAAAACGGACCAAAAATGAGCTTATGGCCTGTGGGCAGTGGATTGTTCCGTTGTGGCAAGTCCAGTGGCACCATTGAAAAGAATGCCTCAACAGACACAGACCCAGGATTTTTTTTTAAAGAAATTGGGATATAATAGGAATTAAATAGGACTTGGGTGCAGGATAAATCCACAAATCCTGCTGTGGTATGTACTTTTCAGACAGGGCATGTGAGCTGGCCAGTAGGCACTAGGTGACAGGTGGGTTGTGCCATTGTGGGCCAAGTAAAATAGTATGGCTGGGTATGGCTCAGAATACTCTCCATCTCTCTCAAAAAAAAAATCGCTCCAAAATGATCCAATGACAAATAGTTATAAATTCTATCTGAAACAAAAAATAACATTGTAGCACTAGCATAGGAGAAAATTAGATATTTCTCACCATTTGCAATTAAAGGGCTCAAAATAACTGTCACAAACTCGCCATTAAAATAGCAAGTTCTATATTTATAACGACAATGTCGACATTCTTAAATTTCATCTGTGAAACACGGTCTACTAACTCTGCCTGTATTTATATCTGATTTTCTCTTATATTTCCTCTTTAAAACAATATTAGCAGTCTCTTTCAACCTAACTTCAAACTTCCCATTTAAGCAGGTTACAGGTGGTTGGTCCCCCAGTATCACTTTAATATCAGCACTGAGTTTCCATTAAAATATCTTTATTAAAAGACTCTAAACTAAAAATAAATAAAACACATTAAGTCATTATTTACACATTCATTCATCCATCCATTCTCAATTTTCTTCTTCTCCACATACACTCCAAGTATCTTCTACACTCCCTTGCCTGGCCCCACACTAAACCACTGAACTTTCACACTAACACCACTCATTCCAAATTCTCTTCTCAAACACTAGTACCATTCACACCACTCTGGAAAATACCTTAGACTAACAGATGAATTTTAAAGGCTAAATGCTGCAGATAATACAGTGTAAAACTGTCCTGCGGAAAACTGCTGGTCACTTAACACGTTCACTGCGTTTCGGGCCATAGAAGGGATTACACTGTTGCGTATCGGGACACCTGTGTACCGAATGCAAATTTTTATTGTATTTTTAAAAATGCTAATAAATACTAATACAATTATTCTTCTTCAACTTATGGATTTATTAATATAACTGTCATTAATATACAGAGAAAGGCCAGCTATATCCAGATACGCAGTGAACGTGTTAATGATAATTTATGTATTTATGCTCGTGAGAAATATTATTAAGTTATAAACACATTCAAAGTACATTTTAATTAAAAAAGAAACGGCATTAGACCATCGTTAGGAGGTTGAGGGGAAATTCATTTTTACAGTAATAACAATATAGATATTGGATTACTTAATATTCAAAGGAAACAAAGCTACCTTATTAAACACACAGTAAACCAAACTTCAGTACACATAAGGAAGTTAAAATTACCATTTTATACTCATTTGCTAGGTGAAGTACATTTTAAAAACATGTTTTAAAAAAAATTAAACAGTTTCAGCGCATTATGAACTGATAATGTAGAGATTCATTGTGTAAACAAAGAAATTATATTTTGTCCCTAATACAATTATTTCTTTGTAACATATTTGTCTGATAAATTGTCTACATTCAACTATTATTTTTGTTTTGTCTACTAAGTAAAAATGAATGTCCCTTAACTGATTAACGATGGGCGATTGACATTTATTTGAATTAAAATGTTATTATCACTAAAGTCATTAAATTGCCAGTAAATGACTAGCAGTTTTCCACTTCGGCAGTTTTCCGCCTAGCAGTTTTCCGTATACCGGATTATACAATTCCCATTAATTTATTACTGTATTTTAATGATTGCTAAACTCCAACAGAGTAAATAATTCATCAGAAAAGACCACTTTTTCCAGAGACCAGAGTGGCATTCACACAAAAAAAGTGCTCCAAACTCTATACCAGTAATACCACTCCCAAGCCACACGCAACCAGGGACTCGGACTTTTTTATTTTGAATTTATTGACGGGTATGACCAGGATACAGTAACATAGGGTATGGTAATCAGCTGATTGAATCTATAGTTTGACGTGACCACCGGATGACTCAAAATGGCGACTCTGACCGCACTTTGAAACATGGAAAAACCAACTTAAACTTAATCACTTTTAAATTGAATTTTTTCTTATCAATTACTAACTAGGCATTGGTTAAATTGTATTTCCATTATTTTTTTCCTTATTTGTTATTCATAGGAACTACAATTTAGCAGTTAACTAGCACTAGTTTAGGCTCCTATGTAGCATATTTTCAAGACCCTATTTTTTATAGATAAGTTAAAGAAATGAACAATAAAAACACATCTGAATTATATCTATATATTCAACTTTAAGGTTCAATCGCCATTTTCGCTTTTCTTTTGCACTAAACCCCTATAAAATGACTTCAAACTTCTCGAAATTAACATGCAAATACGAGGAATTATGAGCCGCTCGGTCACAAACAAGGAATGTGTTGTTGTGGTGACGTCATATTTTTGTGTCGTCTGCTAGGTACTATACCTGATTATGTTCTTATATCTTGGGTATGACTAAATCGCGAAATGAAGGTATTTCGCGAAATGAACATGAAATGTCAGTCAGTCAGGGGTTTTCTTGAATGTGCCTTTCCATCGGCTTCATCTGCATCACTCATCCTCTTCATCTGCCTCAGTCATCTCTTCTTCTCTCAATTTGTCTTCTCTTCCTCCACATCTTCATCATCACTTCGCTTTTCTCTCTTCTCCCCTCCTCTCCGAACAGAAACTCTCCCAACACAGTCTGTCTCTGCTCCACCCTTGGTCTCTGCAGCTCCAACACCTCCATCCTCTCCTCTTCCAGCTCTCCACACTCCAATAGAAAATGCATCAGGTCTTCTGTCCCCCTCTCCCCACATATCAAGCACCTCTCCTCATCCCTCTCTCTCCTCCTGTCTCCCAGCCACAAACAGTTTGTTCTAGCTCTGAACCACAACCTGTCCCTCTCTCCTCCACCGTAGTCCTCCTCTTTCATCTCCCTCTTGTACTCTCTGTACAGCCACAACGTGCTCTTCTCGCTAATCTCCTCGATCCATTCTCTCTCCACCCTCTCCGCTACTCTTCTCCTCACCTCATGCCCACTCATCCTCTCCAGGTCCTCCACCTCTACTCCAGCCCATTCCATATATTTCCTGGTCCTCTTCCACCATCCCACTCCATTCCTCCTCATGCTATTCATCACCCCTTTCACCAGTCTATTCTCTCCTTGCAACTTCCTCCTCACATACTGCAATCTGCCTCTCACCAACCTGCTCTTCATTGTTCCTATGCCAATCTCTCCTCTCATTGCTGCCACAGATGCATATCTCGGTGCTGCCAAGATCCTCCTCATCGCTACATTTTCTTGCCTCTGCATCTTCTCCACGTCTTCCTCCCTCACATCCACAACTTCTGCTCCGTACAGCACACTCGCTAGCACTACCGACTTCCAGTACGCCTTTCCCACCACCACCCTATGACAACTTTTCTCTATGACTGAGTAGGTCAGGTTACTCATCCTCTTTCCCTTCTCAATCATCCTCCTCCTTTGCCCCTCATACATATTACATTTATTCTCCATCATTACTCCCAAATATTTTACTTCCTTAACCACCTCCATGCCCTCTATCTCCTGTACCTCCTCTCCTCCTCTCATATTGAAAACCATACATTTGCTTTTCTCCATATTCATTTTTAAACCGTACCTTCCTGCCGCCTCCTTCAAAACCCTCACAGCCCATCCCGCCTCCTCTGCTCCTCTCGCCAACAGCATTCCATCATCTGCAAAAAACAAAGAGCTCACCTTCATTCCCCCCACCATCACCCCTCCTGTTCTTCTCTTCAGTTCTTCAATGATTTTGTAGGTGATCAACTTGAAGATCAGTGGTGATGCTGTGCATCCCTGCCTGATTCCACTATCTATTTCCATCATCAAATCTCTTCCACCTATCTCCATCCTCGTTCTATCACCCACATATCCTCTCTTAATCATATCTATCACTTTCACTGGCACCTTCATATCCTTCAACACCTCCACCACCTTCTCTCTCCTTATTGAGTCATATGCCTTGCTAAAGTCGACTGCCACCACCACCAACTGCTTCCCTCCTCTATACGCCTGACGAACACACTCCTGCAGTACTATCAAATTGTCCAAAATCTCCCCGCCGCTCGTGAATCCTGCCTGTTCCCATTTCACCATTTCGTTCTCTTCCACATGCTTCTCTATTCCCTCCTTCACCATCTTCATCACTACCTTATAGGACACATCTGTTAGCGCTATCGGCCTCAGATCAGCTACAGTTGGTTTCCTCTTCTTCGGTATCATAACTGTTCTCGACTCCTTCCATCTTTCCGGTTCTCCTCCTTCTTCCAGCATTCTCTCTATTCCTTCCCTCATCATTCCCACCACCACTTCACTTCCCTGCAGCACCTTATACAATTCTGGTTTCAAACCATCCAGTCCGCCTGCCTTCCCACTTCTAAGTTCCATCAGTACCTTTCGGATGCTTTCCTCACTTACATCAAACTTCATTGTTTTTACATTCCAGAAAGGGTCTCCAATTCTGGGTAACCACATCTCAGTTGGGTCCTCTTCCCTCCTTCTTGTTCCTTCCAGAGACTCTTCATATTCCTCAATCTTTTCTTCTCCCCACTCCTCCTCTATTTCATTTCCATGCATCTGGTATATTCTCTGCCAAAATCCTCTCACTTGTTCCTCATACCTCTGCTCCTCTAACTCTTCTCCCTCCTCTGTGTATAACTTCAATTTTTCTTCTTTCTGAGCTTTTTCTCCTTTCAGCTTCTTGATCATCTTCCACATCTGCTTTCCTTTGCCCATATTTCTGATCTCTTCTGCTATCCTTTCCTCATATGTTCTCATTTCCTCACAGATCATTCTGCTTACTTTTTCTTTTTGTTCTCTGTACTCTATCCACCTCTGCTCCCTGTTATCCTCCACTCCTCCACTTCTAACCCTCTTGTTTAATCTTCTTCTCTTAGCAATTTCTCTTCTTATTTCTCCATTCATCCATGGTGGCTCTTCTTTTTCAGTTTGGTCCATCCTCTTCTTGTATTTCACCTTCAAACATTCATCTGCCACCTTCCTTATCACATCATTTATCTTGTTCATTGTTACATTTTCAATCTGCTCCATCTCCCTCTCCACTCCATGTATATACTCCTCCATCTTCTCTCTCCGATTGCTATAAAACCACCCTTCTCTAACTCCATCCCACCTCCTTCTCTCTTTCCTACCTGTTTGTAGCTCTATCTCAATCATGCAATGGTCTGATAGATCTATCCTTTCCTGCTTTTCATCTATCCATACTTTCTTGGTTATTCCATATGCCTTTTCATTCACAAGTACAAAGTCAATCACACTTCTACAGTCTCCCCTTCTCCATGTGTACACCCCTTCACACTTCTCATCAATGTTCAACAACAGCAACCCACTTTCCTCTATCATTTTATTTACACTTTTCCCATTTTCATTTTCATCTTGGTATCCGAGGTACCCCAGATGTCCATTGAAGTCACCGACTGCTATGTAGTTCTCTCCTCTCTCATCAGCCTCCACTACCTTCTCCCTCATCCTCTCCAAAATCTCCCTATTCTGCTGCAGCTCCTCTCTCCCATTTCCAGTCTTCAGATATACCACTGTCAGATTCACAATTTCCTTTCCAAAATTTCCCTTCAATTCCAGACAATCTTTATACTTATTCTCTTTCTCATCTAGCTTCAGGTTCTCCCTTTCCTCAAATAGAACCATTATTCCTCCCCCTCTTCTCTCCTCCATCTCCCTCATACTTTCAACTATCTTCAGGTGTTCAGCTACTCTAATATTGTTCACTTTTTTCTGCGTCTCTGTCATACACATCACCACTCCCTCTCTTATTTCTTCATATATCTCAGAATATTTCTGGTTTGTGAGTCCCTGAATGTTCAAACATTTTATCACATATTTATCTGTCTCTTCACTCTCCAAGTTTGCATCTAGTTCCTCCCTCCTCTTCAAAAATTTTTCCTCTTACTATTTTCTTTTGGTCTGGCTCCTTGTTGTTTCCACTTTCCACTGGCACTGCTTTCCCTCGGCACATGGTTCGCATTAAAGTCCGCTTCCAGCCCACCAACTGCCTCCCCTTCCACATCACCCGATGGTCCCCGTCCCTGTCTAACTGCTTCCGCATCTTGGTCTCCCGTGTTCTGCATCTCCATAACTCTTCCCCTCCTGATCACAAACCTTGCTCCTCCTTGACTTCTTTTCTCTCTTAGTTGCTGTCTCAATCTCCTGTCATTCTCTCTCTCTTCTTCCGTCATATCTCTAGTTATATACACTCTTGGGAACCTTGTCGACTGTCTTAGTCTGCTCGTCTTCTTCATTATTTCTCTCTTGTCATCCTCATCTCTCAACTTCACTAGCAGTGGTCTATTTCTTTCATTCTTTTTTCCAAGCCTAATCAGTTTTTCAATTTTTACCTCTTCCACACCCACATCCTCCAAAAGCAACATTCCCAGATTTTCTTCATCTTCTCTGTATCTGTCTTCTGCCTCACCTTCCTCAGACTCTCGTAGGTTGAAAATCATGATATTCTTCTTTCTTCTCTCTTTTTCCATTTCCTCCACCCTCACTCCTATTACCTCCATCTTTTTTTCCTCTTCTTTCTTCTCCTTTCTCATTTCTTCCACTCCCCTATTTACCATTTCTTTCTTCACCTCCTCCAGGTCTCTCTTCAGTACCAGCTCACATTTTTCCAAGTTTGATTCTCCCTTCCTTTTCTTCAGTTCTGCTATATCTCTACTAATCTCTTTTATTTTCTCCATGTTTGTTTCCTTTTTTATTTTCTTTAGTTCCTCTATCTCTCTTCTCATCTCTTTCATTTTCATTTCAGTCTTTCTTCCCACCTCTTCTACCATTTGCTCCATTTTCTTCTCTATCTCCTGATTTGTCTTACTCACCTCCACTTTTACCATCTCTCCACATTCCTTGCTCATCTTCTCCATCTGCTCCCTAAACTGACTAATCACTTTCTTCATCTTCTTGTTTTCATCTGTCAGCATTTTATTTCGGTCCATCACCCCATCTACCTTCACATTACATCCCTGACAGTACCATCTCACCTTCTCATCAATCTCATAGATCATATCGTACTCCTCCTTTGTCATTCCTTCACAGTTTGCATGAAACCACATCCTGCACAGATCGCATATCACCCCGCACTCCCCACTATTCACCCTTAGTTTACACTTTGGACAAATCTCTCTGCCTTTCTCCTCCTTGTTCTCCCAAACCTTTTCCAGTTCCTTCTCCTTACCACCATCACCTCCACCTGCAATTCCCCATCCTGACTTCCTCTCCTCTTCCCTTCCTTTGAGCGGTGTCCGCTGTAGAGCACTCATCCCTGCTACACTCTCAGTTCACCTCACCTCAGCACACGAGTATTTCAAAAAGTTCCAGAAAATTTCGGGAGCGGCACACAACCTTTCTCTGAGCGGCAGCCGCTCAGATCAAATGAAGGTAAATCGCGAAATGAAGCTTACAGAATTAATTTGAATGTATTTGAAGAGTGTAAATGATAGAATGATAAATATATGGAGTAACTAAATACCTAAATGAAGATTATAAACCCCGAAATGAAGTGACTAAATACCGAAATGAAGATTACAAACCCCGAAATGAACGAAATGAAGTGACTAAATACCGAAAAGAAGATTAGAAACCCCGAAATGAACGAAATGAAGTGACTAAATACCGAAAAGAAGATTAGAAACCCCGAAATGAACGAAATAAAGTGACTAAATACCGAAATGAAGATTATAAACCACGAAATGAACGAAATGAAGTGACTAAATACCGAAATGAAGATTATAAACCCCGAAATGAACGAAATGAAGTGACTAAATATCGAAATGAAGATGATAAACCCCGAAATGAAGTAATTAAATACCGAAATGAAGATTATAAACCCCGAAATGAAGATTATAAACCCCGAAATGGAGTGACTAAATACCGAAATGAAGATTACAAAACCCGAAATGAACGAAATGAAGTGACTAAATACCGAAATGAAGATTATAAACCCCGAAATGAAGTGACTAAATATCGAAATGAAGATGATAAACCCCGAAATGAAGTAATTAAATACCGAAATGAAGATTATAAACCCTGAAATGAAGTGACTAAATACCGAAATGAAGATTATAAACCCGAAATGAACGAAATGAAGTGACTAAATACCGAAATGAAGATGATAAACCCCGAAATGAAGTAATTAAATACCGAAATGAAGATTATAAACCCCGAAATGAACGAAATGATGTGACTAACTACCGAAATGAAGTGACTAAATACCGAAATGAAGATTACAAACCCCGAAATGAACGAAATGAAGTGACTAAATACCGAAAAGAAGATTAGAAACCCCGAAATGAACGAAATGAAGTGACTAAATACCGAAAAGAAGATTATAAACCCCGAAATGAACGAAATGAAGTGACTAAATACCGAAAAGAAGATTAGAAACCCCGAAATGAACGAAATAAAGTGACTAAATACCGAAAAGAAGATTAGAAACCCCGAAATGAACGAAATGAAGTGACTAAATACCGAAAAGAAGATTAGAAACCCCGAAATGAACGAAATGAAGTGACTAAATACCGAAAAGAAGATTAGAAACCCCGAAATGAACGAAATAAAGTGACTAAATACCGAAATGAAGATTATAAACCACGAAATGAACGAAATGAAGTGACTAAATACAGAAATAAAGATTATAAACCGCGAAATGAACAAAATGATGTGAGTAAATACCGAAATGAAGATTATAAACCCTAAAATGAAGTGACTAAATACCGAAATGAAGATTATAAACCCGAAATGAACGAAATGAAGTGACTAAATACCGAAATGAAGATTATAAACCCCGAAATGAACGAAATGATGTGAGTAAATACCGAAATGAAGATTATAAACCCTGAAATGAAGTGACTAAATACCGAAATGAAGATTATAAACCCGAAATGAACGAAATGAAGTGACTAAATACCGAAATGAAGATGATAAACCCCGAAATGAAGTAATTAAATACCGAAATGAAGATTATAAACCCCGAAATGAACGAAATGATGTGACTAACTACCGAAATGAAGTGACTAAATACCGAAATGAAGATTACAAACCCCGAAATGAACGAAATGAAGTGACTAAATACCGAAAAGAAGATTAGAAACCCCGAAATGAACGAAATGAAGTGACTAAATACCGAAAAGAAGATTATAAACCCCGAAATGAACGAAATGAAGTGACTAAATACCGAAAAGAAGATTAGAAACCCCGAAATGAACGAAATGAAGTGACTAAATACCGAAAAGAAGATTAGAAACCCCGAAATGAACGAAATGAAGTGACTAAATACCGAAAAGAAGATTAGAAACCCCGAAATGAACGAAATAAAGTGACTAAATACCGAAATGAAGATTATAAACCACGAAATGAACGAAATGAAGTGACTAAATACAGAAATGAAGATTATAAACCGCGAAATGAACAAAATGATGTGAGTAAATACCGAAATGAAGATTATAAACCCCGAAATAAACGAAATGAAGTGACTTAATACCGAAATGAAGATT
The DNA here is from genome assembly GCA_947561585.1 of Caprella mutica. Lineage (NCBI taxonomy): Eukaryota > Metazoa > Arthropoda > Malacostraca > Amphipoda > Caprellidae > Caprella > Caprella mutica. The sequence goes on from CANNZV010000607.1 coordinate 48,612, forward strand.
ACAAACCCCGAAATGAACGAAATGAAGTGACTAAATAACGAAATGAAGATTATAAACCCCGAAATGAACGGAATGAAGTGACTAAATACCGAAGTGAAAATTACAAACCCCGAAATGAACGAAATGAAGTGACTAAATACCGAAATGAAGATAATAAACCCTGAAATGAAGTGACTAAATACCGAAATGAATATTATAAACCCGAAATGAACGAAATGAAGTGACTAAATACCGAAATGAAGATGATAAACCCCGAAATGAAGTAATTAAATACCGAAATGAAGATTATAAACCCCGAAATGAACGAAATGAAGTGACTAACTACCGAAATGAAGTGACTAAATACCGAAATGAAGATTATAAACCCCGAAATGAAGTGACTAAATACCGAAATGAAGATTACAAACCCCGAAATGAACGAAATGAAGTGACTAAATACCGAAATGAAGATTATAAACCCCGAAATGAACGAAATGAAGTGACTAAATATCGAAATGAAGATGATAAACCCCGAAATGAAGTAATTAAATACCGAAATGAAGATTATAAACCCCGAAATGAAGATTATAAACCCCGAAATGAAGTGACTAAATACCGAAATGAAGATTACAAAACCCGAAATGAACGAAATGAAGTGACTAAATACCGAAATGAAGATTATAAACCCCGAAATGAAGTGACTAAATATCGAAATGAAGATGATAAACCCCGAAATGAAGTAATTAAATACCGAAATGAAGATTATAAACCCCGAAATGAAGATTATAAACCCTGAAATGAACGAAATTAAATGACCAAACAAATACCGAAATGAAGATTATTAACTCCGAAATGAAGTGACTAACTACCGAAATGGAGATTATAAACCCCGAAATTTTCAAAATGAAGTGACTAAATACCGAAATGACTATTATAAACCCCGAAATGAAGATTATAAACCCCGAAATGAAGTGACTAACTACCGAAATGGAGATCATAAACCCCCAAATGAACGAAATGAAGTGACTGAATACCGAAATGAAGATAATAAACCCTGAAATGAAGTGACTAAATACCAAAATGAAGTTTATAAACCCCGAAATGAAGTGACTAAATACCGAAATGAAGATGACAAACCCCGAAATAAAGTAATTAAATACCGAAATGAAGATTATAAACCCCGAAATGAAGATTATAAACCCTGAAATGAACGAAATGAAATGACTAACTACCGAAATTTAGATTATAAACCCCGAAATGAAGTGACTAAATACCGAAATGAAGATTATAAACCCCAAAATGAACGAAATGAAGTGACTAACTACCGAAATGAAATGACTAAATAACGAAATGAACGAAATGAAGTGATTAAATACCGAAATTAATATTATAAACCCCGAAATGAAGATTATAAACCCCGAAATGAAGATTATAAACCCCGAAATGAAGTGACTAAATACCGAAATGAAGATTATAAACCCCGAAATACATTGTATTGCTCATTAAAAACTAAATTGAAGGTATTATTGAACAAAATATAGCATATAGTTAGTAGCTTATTATTGGATGCTTGAATGCACAACTTTCCCCAACAGTGTATTTTTTGTTCTTTTATAACCTTCAGACCAAAAATCTTCATCAAAAATTTAACTGTAATTAATGTACTTCTATATTTTGTATATAATTGTATACAAAAAAATTAACCATTCTGAATGAAAATGAACTAGTTTTGAACCAAAAAATATTTTCTTCTTGTAGAAATCAATGCAATTTGAAGGGGTAGTAAACTTTATCAAAATATGGCATTTTTATGATTAAAATGAAGTTAGACATTAGTTTTATACATATGATAATATATTGGTATGGAAAATTCGTATCTATTGAACAAAAGTAATATATAATAATTTGATTGTCAGTGCAGTTTACTCCACGTTTGTAAGGAGGGCGTTGCGAATTGTGTAAGTTTTCATTAATTTACAACTGTTTTGAATGACATAGTAGAGGATGCGTGCGTATGTACGTTTTTATTTCAGGTTTGTAAATCTAGAAGGAATTCATAGATGGCGCTGAACGTTGATAAAAATTAATTTTTTTTTTGAAGAGAATTTTAAAGAATAATTTGACTGCACCATATAATACAGTATTAATAGTATTTTGTCGTTTTAAAAGTTTGTCCAAAGGTTTACTACCCCTTTAAGGTTTTCTGGGTCACGTCACAATGCGGTCACGTCACATAGTTCGATAAGCTGATTGCTATACCCTTAGTCTCTGTACCCTGGCAAAGACTGTTTAATTGAGAATTAAATTTTAGAGGAGCTAAGCGAATTGCTGAAGTACGCCCCTACGCAAATAGAACGCGAAAAACAAGCTTATTCCTCTTTGTGTCCAGTATAGTGCGGATATTTCGATGATGGTTGCAGTCATGTCCCTGATACTCCCTAGTTCCTTGGTTTTAGTGATGCATGATAAATTGTACAGCTATCACAGAGGAATAATAAGATTTAAATGCTGTCTGATATAGCTAATCAATTCAGCAATCCATAGTGAGGACTTTCAGTAGGTTGTGATGGTGAAAATTGTTCTTCCGTTCTCTGTCACAGTCAGAGCGAAGTTGCAGGTACAAATTTTGGTATCTCATTCATATCTGTATTTATATAATCTTAATTTCGGTATTTAATCACTACATTTTCTTCAAATTGGTATTTCAAATTTTTATTTAAGTATTGATTAACTTCATTCCGGTATTTAGTCATTCAAATTTATTTATTTTATTATTTGAAATATTCATTTCGTTATTTGTTAATTTTATCGGCATTCATCGTGCACCAACTAAAAGACATCTAAAAGATGCTGGGTCAATTTACTCATGCAATCACGCCGATGTTTGCAATGGTCAATAATACAGCATAGCAACGGGTGCCATAATCTTTTGGATGATGGCCAATGTATAGTTTTCAAAATGATACTAGCTATATCTGAAATTTTCAAATTATTATGTTATCCATTATATATTTCAACTTTAAGAAAAGCGAATTTTCTTACAAACGATTAACCAAATAATAACGTTAATAACTTGAAAGGATAAATGAGTACGAGTATAGATTATTCATCTTTAATGAAGTAACGACAATTGAAAATAGGCAGAGATGGGCGGGAAAGTACTTCCCAAGTACCAAGTAAAAGTACTAAGTAACAAGTAAGTACTTCAAGTACTACTTGAAGTACTTTCTGAAAAGTACTTTGAATAATTACTTAGAAGTACTTTTTACAATTACTTGTTACTTTCCAAGTAAAAAGTACTTTGCAAAGTAAATTTTTCCTTTCAGTCAAGAGATTTTAAAAGATTAGTTCTAAAATCTCTACAAAATTAATTCTTTTTCTTATCAAAACTGTATTTACAGCAACTGGATAAAAACTAGAGTTTGAAGAGGTCCAACATGTTGGAAAATTGTTTGTCAAGCAGTAAAATTGAAATCTCTGTCAAACAGTAGAATCGAAAACTAAGACTGTAAGACATAGTATACTTTTATGTGACGGTGAATATTTATATATTCTGACATACAATCATGTATAGAGACTATGAGTTATATTGACCAATTTAAGTACATTGAATATAATTATTTTGTGATACCTAGATATCACAATCAATATTTACTAAACACATTGACGAATTATAAGCGTGTGGACGTGTACAGTGAGTCACTGTGATGATGTACTATCAGAGTAAAGAGTCACTGTAATGATGTACTATCAGAGATAGAGTCATTGTGATGATATACTATCAGAGAAAAGAGTCACTGTGATGATGTACTATCAGAGAAAAGAGTCACTGTGATGATGTACTATCAGAGAAAGAGTCACTGTGATGATGTACTATCAGAGAAAAGAGTCACTGTGATGATGTACTATCAGAGAAAAGAGTCACTGTGATGATGTACTATCAGAGAAAAGAGTCACTGTGATGATGTACTATCAGAGAAAGAGTCACTGTGATGTTGTACTATCAGAGAAAAGAGTCACTGTGATGATGTACCATCAGAGAAAAGAGTCACTGTGATGATGTACTATCAGAGAAAAGAATCACTGTGATGATGTACTATCAGAGAAAAGAGTCACTGTGATGATGTACTATAAGAGAAAAGAGTCACTGTGGTCTGTGATGATGTACCATCAGAAAAAAAGTCATTGTGATGATGTACTATCAGAGAAAAGAGTCACTGTGGTGATGTACTATCGGAGAAAAGAGTCATTGTGATGATGTACTATCAGATAAAAGAGTCACTGTGATGATGTACTATCAGAGAAAAGGGTCACTGTGGTCTGTGATGATGTACTATCAGAGAAAAGAGTCACTGTGGTGATGTACCATCAGAAAAAAAGAGTCACTGTGATGATGTACTATCAGATAAAAGAGTCACTGTGATGATGTACTATCAGATAAAAGAGTCACTGTGATGATGTACTATCAGAGAAAAGAGTCACTGTGATGATGTACTATCAGAGAAAAGAGTCACTGTGATGATGTACTGTCAGAGAAAAGAGTCACTGTGATGATGTACCATCAGATAAAAGAGTCACTGTTATGATGTACTATCAGAGAAAAAAGTCACTGAGATGTACTATCAGAGAAAAAAGTCACTGAGAAGATGTACTATCAGAGAAAAAAGTCACTGAGAAGATGTACTATCAGAGAAAAAAGTCACTGAGAAGATGTACTATCAGAGAAAAAAGTCACTGAGAAGATGTACTATCAGAGAAAAAAATCACTGAGAAGATGTACTATCAGAGAAAAAAGTCACCGAGAAGATGTACTATCAGAGAAAAAAGTCATTGAGAAGATGTACTATCAGAGAAAAAAGTCACTGAGAAGATGTACTATCAGAGAAAAAAGTCACTGTGATGATGTACTATCAGAGAAAAGAGTCACTGAGAAGATGTACTATCAGAGAAAAAAGTCACTGAGAAGATGTACTATCAGAGAAAAAAGTCACTGAGAAGATGTACTATCAGTGAAAAAAGTCACTGAGAAGATGTACTATCAGATAAAAGAGTCACTGTGATGATGTACTATCAGAGAAAAGAGTCACTGAGAAGATGTACTATCAGAGAAAAAAGTCACTGAGAAGATGTACTATCAGAGAAAAAAGTCACTGAGAAGATGTACTATCAGAGAAAAAAGTCACTGAGAAGATGTACTATCAGAGAAAAAAGTCACTGAGAAGATATACTATCAGAGAAAAAATTCACTGTGATGATGTACTATCAGAGAAAAAAGTCACTGAGAAGATGTACTATCAGAGAAAAAAGTCACTGAGAAGATGTACTATCAGAGAAAAAAGTCACTGTGATGATGTACTATCAGAGAAAAAAGTCACTGAGAAGATGTACTATCAGAGAAAAAAGTCACTGAGAAGATGTACTATAAGAGTTAAAAGCATAAATTATTAGTTTTTAAATTGTATAGTAAATGTACTTGGTACTAATTGAAAGTACTTTAAAAAGTACTTGGTACTTGTACTTTGAAAGTACTTTTTTATTTGAGTACTTGGGCAACTACTTCAAGTACATTGATTTACGAGTACTTGTACGTAGTACTTAAGTACTTTCGATGTACTTTTCGCCCATCTCTGAAAATAGGTAACTCGTAAGTAAAGGCTTACGATAAATTACAAATCTTTTAAATTTTAATAAGAAAAACCATTTTCAGTCATTTAAAATACGATTGAATAACAGCATGTCAACTCAACTTATCCTTAAAATCAATCGTAAATACTAAATCGTATGTTCTTTGTCTCCCATCATTCATTATCTTTAATGAATGATGTGAGACTCTACTCTGATGATTCAAATTCATCGGCTGGCACAATTTGTCCATCAGAGGCATTGCAGACTAAATTCTTGTCATAATCACCATTCTGTTAGCTACAGGATTGGTTTCTGGAAAAAATACAATATTCACATTAAATAAAAAAATTTAATCAGTGTATAATTTATATGAATCATCTTTATATATGATGCAACTATGAGATATTAAATTCATCTTTCTATAGAATAATGTAAATTATTTAGAAATTAGATCTATTTCAGTACCTAATTGATTAGAATATTATTATTGCAAAAAGAAGTTACAAATGATGAAAGTAATCAAATTCTCGGTAAATGGCCGGGTTTCCCCATTTCATTTATCTGTAACTGTAACTTAAATATGGTTATACTTATAAATAGTAATTCGTCATCCTGTAATTTAAAATTGATATGAGATGTATGTGAAATTTTTCAAAATATATATTATATGAATTCTTCATTAGTATCCAGAATGTTGAGATAAAAATAGAACATTCTATATGTTTTCAGTGGAAGATCTCGTTACTTAATATAATTATAGTGTTAAAAGTAGCTACATAGACAAAATAAAAATATATTTCGCCCCATGGAAAGAATTCTCACATTTATCCATATACACAGCAGAAAAGAGGTACAATCAAAATGAGCGGTTTGATGTGCGAGGTTCTATCTTTATCGCCCCATATAAAAAGGCAGATATTTAGGAGATTTGGTCCGTTAAGATCAAATCTTCTAAAACCGAATGATCGAATCTGCGGATGTATGGCTAGCTTTCAAAATTTACATGGAAAGTTCTAAAATTTATATAATTTTTGAAATCGTGTTATTTGAATTATTCGGTAAATATAATATTCATTTGAGTATATATAGTCTTCATTTCGGTATTTAGTCACTTAATTTTGTTAATTTCGGGGTTTATAATCTTCGTTTCGCTATTTAATCACTTCATTTCGCTATTTTGTCACTTCATTTCGGTATTTAGTCACTTCATTTCATTCATTTCGAGGTTTATAATCTTCATTTCGTTGTTTAGTCACTTCATTTCGTTCATTTCAGGGTTTATAATCTTCATTTCGGTATTTAGTCACTTCATTTCGTTCGTTTCGGGGTTTATAATCTTCATTTCGGTATTTAGTCACTTCATTTCGTTCATTTCGGGGTTTGTAATCTTCATTTCGGTATTTAGTCACTTCATTTCGTTCATTTCGAGGTTCATAATCTTCATTTCTTTGTTTAGTCACTTCATTTCGTTCATTTCGGGGTTTATTATCTTCATTTCGGTATTTATAGTCACTTCATTTCGTTCTTTTCGGGGTTCATAATCTTTATTTCGGTATTTAGTCACTTCATTTCGTTCATTTCGTGGTTTATTATCTTCATTTCGGTATTTAGTCACTTCATTTCGGGGTTTGTAATCTTCATTTCGGTATTTAGTCACTTCATTTCGTTCATTTCGTGGTTTATAATCTTCATTTCGTTGTTTAGTCACTTCATTTCGTTCATTTCGGGGTTTGTAATTTTCATTTCGGTATTTAGTCACTTCATTTCATTCATTTCGTGGTTTATAATCTTCATTTCGGTATTTAGTCACTTCATTTCGTTCATTTCAGGGTTTATAATCTTCATTTCGGTATTTAGTCACTTCATTTCGTTCATTTCGGGGTTTATAATCTTCATTTCGGTATTTAGTCACTTCATTTCGTTCATTTCGGGGTTTATAATCTTTATTTCGGTATTTAGTCACTTCATTTCGTGGTTTATTATCTTCATTTCGGTATTTAGTCACTTCATTTCGGGGTTTGTAATCTTCATTTCGGTATTTAGTCACTTCATTTCGTTCATTTCGAGGTTTATAATCTTCATTTCGTTGTTTAGTCACTTCATTTCGTTCATTTCGTGGTTTATAATCTTCATTTCGGTATTTAGTCACTTCATTTCGGGGTTTGTAATCTTCATTTCGGTATTTAGTCACTTCATTTCGTTCATTTCGAGGTTTATAATCTTCATTTCGTTGTTTAGTCACTTCATTTCGTTCATTTCGGGGTTTATAATCTTCATTTCGGTATTTAGTCACTTCATTTCGTTCATTTCGGGGTTTGTAATTTTCATTTCGGTATTTAGTCACTTCATTTCATTCATTTCGTGGTTTATAATCTTCATTTCGGTATTTAGTCACTTCATTTCGTTCATTTCATGGTTTATAATCTTCATTTCGGTATTTAGTCACTTCATTTCGTTCATTTCGGGGTTTATAATCTTCATTTTGGTATTTAGTCACTTCATTTCATTCATTTCGTGGTTTATAATCTTCATTTCGGTATTTAGTCACTTCATTTCGTTCATTTCAGGGTTTATAATCTTCATTTCGGTATTTAGTCACTTCATTTCGTTCATTTCGGGGTTTATAATCTTCATTTTGGTATTTATAGTCACTTCATTTCGTTCATTTCGGGGTTTGTAATTTCATTTCGGTATTTAGTCACTTCATTTCGTGGTTTATAATCTTCATTTCGGTATTTAGTCACTTCATTTCGTTCATTTCAGGGTTTATAATCTTCATTTCGGTATTTAGTCACTTCATTTCGTTTATTTCAGGGTTTATAATCATCATTTCGGTATTTAGTCACTTCATTTTGTTCATTTCGGGGTTTTTAATCTTCATTTCGATATTTAGTCACTTCATTTCGGGGTTTCTTATCTTCATTCCGGTATTTAGTCACTCCATTTCGTTAATTTCGGTATTTATAATCTTCATTTAGGTATTAACTATTAAGTTACTCCATTTATTTATCATTCTATCATTTACACTCTTCGAATACATTCAATTTTTTTCTGTAAGCTTCATTTCGCGATTCACCTTCATTTCATGTTCATTTCGCGAAATACCTTCATTTCGCGATTTAGTTATACCCCAAAAAGACACATCGCATCGTTTAGATATATATTTAGATTAGAGATGCAACAGAGAGGAGAGAGGCTTTTGAGCTGCAGAGACCGAGGGTGGAGAGGAGGGGGTACCGTCAAGAGCCCCCCCGGTCATAAGCTCCCCCGGTCACGAGCCCCCCCGGTCACGAGCCCCCCCGGTCATGAGCCCCCCAAGGTCATAAGCCCCCCCGGTCACGAGCCTCCCCCCCTCCCTGTTTTTTTAATCCTTATTTTCCTAATTAAACAAATGAAGAACTACTTAGATAGAAATAACTGAGAGTTGATGATGTAGTTTGTTGTATCCGCTAGTTTGTTGTACTGCACACTTCATGATTGTTTAATGACCTGCCAGGGAAGGAAGAAGAAAGAAAAGCGAAATTTTGATGAAAATGTGGAGGAAGAGGAGGGTGATAGAAAGAAGAGTGAACTGGATGAAGATGTGGAAGAAGACTGGGGATGATGAAGCCGAAGAGAAGGCGCATTCGAAGATAAACTGACTGACTCAAATAAATAAAAAGAGATATAAACGAAAGCTTAGTACGTAGTACAATTGACACCATATCGATTTCAAATACACATACATCTAAATTAAAAATATTTATTAACTGATACCTACAGTAGCGAGCATAAGTTAAGGGACAGTGAAAAAAGTTGAACATTCTTGTTTATTGCAAAGAAACTGGATATCATGCAAATATTACTTCAGATTCTAAATCGGTAGTGGAAGCCGGAAGGGATTCATTGGCAACACGTTTTGTTGTCATCACTCATCAGGAAAAAATTATGTAATTGTGAAATTAGTATCACAGTACAGAGAATATATAGTATCCCACAGCTATAGGGGGGATATTACGCGTGTCCCGGTAGGCTGTGACGTCACATGTCAACAATGGTGCGTACGTTTGTACGTACAGTACAAACACAAAAGATGGCTGCAACACACCCAACTTTTGTTAAATAACGTTTTCGGTGATATTTTTTTTAATTCCACATTACCGCATGCTATTATCCAATCTTTAAAGTCATACGGACGAAAATTAAAAAATGAAATTGCTACTGGTCTTTTTACACCCAAAATAGTAACAAATTTTTAGTCTTGAAGAATACGATTTATTCAAGATAATTAGATCATTAGTCAGATCGGTCGCGTTGGCCGCCATCTTAATTCTCTGTTTACTATGACGTGACCTCTTGTTTAAATACATGACGTCACAGCCTACCGAGAATAAATTTGAATAATACATGTAACTGGAATACCACAGTACATAGAATAGTATTCTCTGTACTGTGGGAATCACAGTTTATAGAAGGGTAGTTAGTACAACTCTTTAATATAAATTTCGGAGCTTGGCCTTCGTGACGTCATTCAAGATGGCGGATGTTTCCACCAATCATGGAGTTCTGACAACTGAGCGCCAAATTCTGAAGCAAAAATGTAAACAAACAAAAATGTAAACATTGATAGATTGTCCGAAAAGCTCAAGATATAAGAACATAATCAGGTATAGTACCTAGCAGACGACACAAAAATATGACGTCACCACAACAACACATTCCTTGTTTGTGACCGAGCGGCTCATAATTCCTCGTATTTGCATGTTAATTTCGAGAAGTTTGAAGTCATTTTATAGGGGTTTAGTGCAAAAGAAAAGCGAAAATGGCGATTGAACCTTAAAGTTGAATATATAGATATAATTCAGATGTGTTTTTATTGTTCATTTCTTTAACTTATCTATAAAAAATAGGGTCTTGAAAATATGCTACATAGGAGCCTAAACTAGTGCTAGTTAACTGCTAAATTGTAGTTCCTATGAATAACAAATAAGGAAAAAAATAATGGAAATACAATTTAACCAATGCCTAGTTAGTAATTGATAAGAAAAAATTCAATTTAAAAGTGATTAAGTTTAAGTTGGTTTTTCCATGTTTCAAAGTGCGGTCAGAGTCGCCATTTTGAGTCATCCGGTGGTCACGTCAAACTATAGATTCAATCAGCTGATTACCATACCCTATGTTACTGTATCCTGAATGTACCCCACTCTGTACTGTGATAGTATTCCCACCACAGTTTATAGAATAGGGTAGTTAGTTCAAGTCTACGGGTACAAATTCGAGTCAAAATAGCTTGGCGGCCGTGACGTAGCAGGCAGTTGCCAAGTATTGTTTTTGTTGCGCATGCCATAGCTAAAAAAAATCAAAATAGCAAACTTGAACAAATTTAATTATTTGGTTAATTCGATTATTTCCTTTTTATAATGAGAATATTAATTACCATTATAGATTATTCACTTGTCTAGAACACTCTGATCATATAATAAACTCTTTATTTAAGCATTTTTCGTTAGTAGCTCACTGCACTCGTAACCAAATTTCTGAGAAGCAATTTCAGCTTATTTAGCCTGATAATAGATTACCATGCATGTAAAATGTTCTATTCATAGATGCAAGATAAAAATAATATTATTTAAATTCATACGGATAGCCTATATTGAGCTTCATATAGAAACATATAATTAGGTAGGTTTTATTTGAGAAGGATAATAATTATTATATTCACAAATTTTATTGGATGGAGCATTTATAGCCCAGATATTATTATGGTTTAACTTTCAGCTTTAAATATATGATAGATATATAATCCATATTTATAACTTATCACAGGTTACCACAGACTATTGAAAAATCAACAAAACTGACATTTACAAATAATCTGATATTTGTCCATTACTATTTTATGCTAAATTTTTACTTTCTTTAAAGTATTAGGAACAATCATTTATAAAAGAGCTGTATCATAAACACATTATAACTATACAATAGTATTATAGTTCATTCAAGGTTTGAAAAAAATAAACTATAAAATAACAATGACAAACAATAGCACAAAAAACTTGAATTTTAGTAACAGGTTTAAGTCTCTCCTTTGGCTTCCTAGAACAAATATCTAAGAGGAAAATGAGTGAATTAAACACAAGGGACTAGAAGAAGCAGTCAGAAAAGAAAGTTGCTCAATGAACAAAGTCACCTAACACTTTCAGCGACAATGCTCATGGATGTAGAAAAGCTACTTCGTGAATGCAGTCACTTACCAAAGAATGTAACGCAAAGGGACACAAGCACCGGTCGCTGCACTCACGGATGGAAGAGGAAAATGAAGAGGTGATAGTAAATGAAGCCTGAACCATTTACTGATCATTGACAGACGTACACATAAATAACTTGAATAAGAACAGTATTCTTATGAGAATGAAAAAAAATGAAACTACTAAACTAGTACATCTCGCTATATAAATTAATTGTATCCATTTTAATAGATCCATCTATTGTAATGGATACAATTTAAACTTTATAGATTTAAGCATAAGTTTCAGCTGCAAAATTAATAATAATAAAAAATTCATTGAAGCTGAATAGTTTTGATGGTTAACTATATTCAATCAAAATGAAAAATCAAAACTATCTCGCTTACATGAAAATACTTTCAAATGGTCATTGAAAACCTAATGGACAAATTTAAATAATAGTTATTTTCATTAATTTATTCTTTTCATTTATATGTCTAAGCTTCTGATTCCATGTTCTAAGACATTGAACTCAACTAAATATTTGTTCATTTGATCACAGCATAGCTTAGGGAGCATACAATATTTGTACATCAATTCTGATAGTAATATACAAAATTCTCTATAATAGCAGTTCTTATTTAAGAAAAAAAAAGAAGAAATTCATTGATAAAGGATATAAATGATAGGCAGCAATATTTTAATCCCTAGGATGAATCTACATTTTGTATGTATTCTTGGAAGAATATATACAAATTTAGATTCAGATCCTGGAAGATTAAAATACTGCAGCATATTTCATGATCAGTCAATTTTGATTTGAGATTCTTGCTGTGATATTTTTCCATATTCATGGCAATTTATTCTGTATTGGGAAGAAGAGGCGATGGAAGGGAAGAAGCCTCCAACTGGTGTTGTTGGTGACCGTGAATAGGGCACTGCAGGCAGCTTTAACTTCACTTTCTAGAAATACCATTTCCTCTGATTCCAGTTCAGGCGAGGGCACTGCAGGCAGCTTTAACTTCACTTTCTAGAAATACCACTTCCTCTGATTCTAATTCAGGCGAGGGTTCCTATGAAAATTTTCATAAAATATTAATTACAGTTAGGGCTTAACATTCACAAATTGTTAGCTTCAAATATTTATAAAAATAATATATAAAATGTCTATAAAAATGACTAATGAGAAGCAATAACTGGATTCATAAATTGTTTACCAAGAGTCAGTGCAATCAAACTATCAAAGCAATAATGAGATGAAGCTAGCTATATGGTTATGTACTTACGTAGTTCAGAAGAACAATCATATGGACATTTTCTTCTTGTGCTGCTTCAAAATTTGCAGTGAGGGGGGTAGCAACCAGCTCTTCTTAGATGAGATTTGGTCAGAGTCAAATTTTTTTCTGAATTTAGAATTAGCTACTGGTTGGAGTTCCTGTTTGGAAGTATGATTAAATTAATTTGATTAATTATACAAAATAGTTAAACTCTAAATATTCTAGCAACGTCTGTGATTTTCTAGCTAGCTATTTATTCCTATATTATACGGCAAGTCTGTAAAGTGCATCTTCTCCTGCGTCCTTGCTGCCAAAGATCTTTGGAGACGTGACTGAGACATTTTTTGAAGTGCGATATATCTTTACAATTTCTTGGAAATTATAAGAGTAGCTAGCTACTATCTATTTCCCTCCACCCCCAATCAATTATAAAGATCAGATAAGTTTCCTTATTTTATATATAAGACACATTATGTGTCCCCATTTTTCAACTAGGGGAATTAGAATAGAATAATTGATAAAATATTATTATTGCAATGGTATTAATAGCTAATAAGTTAATAACACTTTGTTTTCCATATATTGTCTGACCAAGTAATAGAGCATGTCTTTTATTGCCATTTTATTGGCGAATTTATGAAGACTAGTTTGAGGTTGAGCACTTGATGCCCTTCCAGTAGCAAATGGCAAGAAATATCTAATTTTCTATATTTATCCTAATCTTAAACCACTCGGCAAAATGTATCTCTTCTTCTGCAGTGATTTTAATTTGAGAGACAGTTACTTTCTGACTCTCAGTAGAGGATACAGAATCTCCCACAGCTAAATTAATAGTTACATTATAACATAGAAATCAATTCAAAATCTCCCAGTAACATACTACATAAGTTACAATTCCTGTGCTTACATAAGAATTAAAATGCAAGATCTCCCGCAGAGACATAAAATTTATAAAATTGGGCTCATAGCCTCAGATTTGTTGCAGAGTCTTGGAAAAGTGTTTTTTTTTTCAATTATTCTACAATCTGACTATGCTAGGGTCACGCGGGTAAATTGCGGTCCCTTAATTTTTAATTGCAGCCCTCTCAAATCTCAAGAGAGTCTCCAAAACAATTTTAACTGAAATTACATTAAAATGTTGCATAGCTATGATAAGCTATCAAAAGAAGCACAATGCATGCTATAATTTATTAATTCAAATTTTTGATAAATGTTTTGAAGCTATGATGTTTCTGTTGTTAAAGGCCACAGTTAATGTGCCACAATTTACCTGCTTGACCCTACCATGTTATTTAGAAAAGAATTTATGATAATTTGCTCATTTTTTGAGAAAAATTTAGCTTCTTTGAAGGTAGCTGAAGAGTTTATGAGATTGAGACATAGCTACTATGTACTAATATTAATAATTTACTTGGTTGTCTCACTTGTCCAATGAGGTTCTAAAAACAAAATAAATAGTGATGAAACACTTTTTCCCCGTGTGAAATAACTTGGATGTTAAAGGATTTAATGCTCAAATGTGAAATTTACAATCACAAACTCTCCAATATATTAGTGAGCGCCAGACCAGGCAAGTAAGTAAGGACATACTGTTCCATGTTTCCAAGTGTGGCAGGAAAGTCATCAATTTGGTGAGAAAATGGATCCAGGTCATGAAATTTATGATAGTTTAAAAGAGAAATTTGACTTCCTAGCCAGTCTGCAAAGCATGCACAATCAGTCTCCAGATATGAGATATTAAATTTTGTGGCAATTTCTCTCCGAAGATTTTCCAATTTCTCTCCAAAATGGCCAAAAAACTCAAAATTCTCTCCACTAATTACAGTCTTCATCTTGCACACAACAAAACTCACCACCTCGAATCGGGAGGGATTACCCGCTAAACTTAAGCATATCAGTAAGCGGAGGAAAAGAAACCAACAGGGATTTCCTTAGTAGTGGCGAACCAAACAGAATGAGCACATGTACACATAGGAATTTATTAGAAAATTGTGGCCGGATAATTCAGGAGACTAATTTCAGGGCCTCAACAGTCGCCGGATGAACTTCACAACTTCATGCATCTTTTGCAGAGTCACAGACTGGCTTCTTAGTGAAAATGATACACTTTAAGTTAAATATACCCTTATGCTACATGTCTGATGAATATGTATCTCTATAGAGATTATTTTGGGAGAGATTTACTTGTTATTTAAATGCTTTCAAACTTATTTTAATTTTAACCCCTCAAAACTCAAAAGTCATCAATATACTGGCGACTTTGTCCATACTTATACTTTAAAACATGGATTACTATTACACTGTATTACCTGGTTTTAGAAATTGTATGATCATATGGGGCAAATATATCAACCAAAACAGTATAGCCTTCAAATTAAAAATTCAAGGCTAAAGAGTAGTTACCTTAAATGTGGCGACCTGGATCCATTTCCTCACTAAACTGGTGACTTTCCTGCCACACTTTGAAACATGGCTCAGTGCTAAGTATTAGTTAAACTTTGCCAGTCTGTATTTCATGGTAAATTCCACCGACTTGTTGGTGGAAAAGTCAGTGGAATTTTGTGCATGAAATACAGACTGGTCTATAAGGCTATAATAGAAACTCACCAACACAAACAGCTGGAAATGCTTCTTTATTCAAATTCTTCCTTTTGACTGTGGAGTCGTAGAGACAAAATTCTAGTGAAATCACTTTTCACACATAGGTATGTAGTGGGTAGGTAATTATTTTTTTCATTCAATTTTCTCCAATTTCCAACACATACAGCCGGTAGCTACCTAATCCAATATTAGGATTTGAAGTCATGTTGATGAAATTGGAAAGATCTTATTAGCTAGTTATGAGTCCATTGGACCATTACCATGATTACCTACCTAGGTATCTTAGCTAGTTATGTGACCATTACCATGATTACAGTTTAAAAACTGCATATATATATATTCTAGGCACCATTATAGAATAATAATATCATATGGTATAGTATTATAAATAGTTGGTCAAGAATTAGGAAGTTGATTAGCTTTTCCAAGATATAAGAACATAATCAGGTATAGTACCTAGCAGACGACACAAAAATATGACGTCACCACAACAACACATTCCTTGTTTGTGACCGAGCGGCTCATAATTCCTCGTATTTGCATGTTAATTTCGAGAAGTTTGAAGTCATTTTATAGGGGTTTAGTGCAAAAGAAAAGCGAAAATGGCGATTGAACCTTAAAGTTGAATATATAGATATAATTCAGATGTGTTTTTATTGTTCATTTCTTTAACTTATCTATAAAAAATAGGGTCTTGAAAATATGCTACATAGGAGCCTAAACTAGTGCTAGTTAACTGCTAAATTGTAGTTCCTATGAATAACAAATAAGGAAAAAAATAATGGAAATACAATTTAACCAATGCCTAGTTAGTAATTGATAAGAAAAAATTCAATTTAAAAGTGATTAAGTTTAAGTTGGTTTTTCCATGTTTCAAAGTGCGGTCAGAGTCGCCATTTTGAGTCATCCGGTGGTCACGTCAAACTATAGATTCAATCAGCTGATTACCATACCCTATGTTACTGTATCCTGGAACTGCCTTCATTCTGACTAATGACTTCATAGCAACCTCTGCATCGTTTTCTGACTGATCTACATGATCCTGGCAATTCATACAGCACATGGTCAGACCTTTTACCCTGAATAGAGGATTGTCTCATTTCCTCTGTAGATTTTCCCGTTAAAAGTGAGAGGACGAGTGACTCACGGAACTGTTTCATTGACAATTTTTTGGTAGCATAATACTTGTTGAAAAGGATCAGAGAGTTGACTACAGATGTTCCAAGTAACAATTCAAATGCTGCTTTCTTATACCATTTCCTGACCTTGCGAAGTGGAGTATAGTAGGCTCCCATTTGATCAGAGTAGTCAACACCCTTCTTAGCAGCATTGTAATCTAATACGCATTGTGGCTTATGAGTTTCTGTTCCCCGACGTTGAGTAACTCTAACTAGCTCATCAACATGTTCAGGGATGGTGGTTAGCATCAAAACATCTCGTTTATCTTTCCATTTCAGCACTTTTATCCCCTCACTATTTTCTTTTCCAAAGATTTCCCCTCTCTTCAGTTTTTTGGTCACTACACAACCAGGATTGCCTTTCCTGTTCTTCCTGAGAGTTCCGCAGACATAGGTTTGGTTTTCCAATAATTTTCTAGCAAGAGTTACAGATGTATAAAAGTTATCAACAAAAAGAGTTCTTCCTTCCTTTAGAAGACCTTCCATGAGAGAAAGAGTCACATATTCCGAGTGTGATAAGTTTGGGGCAGTATCTCCTTGACCCTTGTAGAGAATGAACTTCCACGTATATCCTTCAACAGTGCAAAGTTTGTAGAATTTCAATCCATATCTATGAGCTTTATTTGGTATGTACTGACGCAAAATAGTACGACCGCGAAATAGAACCAAACTCTCATCTATGACAACATTTTGTCCTGGAGTAAACTTCAAAAAGTTTTGTGATATGAGCTGAATTAGTGGTCTCAACTTATACAGTCTGTCAGTTCCATCTGATTGTTCATTGTCAGCAAAATGGAGGAAACGCATGATAAGCTCAAATTTGTTTCTAGACATAGCTTTTTGAATTAGTTCACAACCATACATTTCGCTCTTTGCCCAGTAACAGTCAAAAGTTGGCTGTTTATTTAAACCCATCATAATCAGAATCCCCAATAGTTTATAAACATCTTCTGATGTTATAGGTTGCCATTGTTTGACTTTAGAGTGCCTGGTGGTTGGAACTGATCCCATAGTTTCTTCAAAATATAAGTTAGTTTCTCTGATAATCAACTCCACTACTTCATCACTGACAAAAATTGTATACAAATCAATTGGTTCTATTTCACGATCGCGCGGAAGCTCATCGATGAAGTGTCTTATCTCAATTACATCGCAACTGAACAATCTATTGCTTGGTATCATAGCTCTCCATACTGTTTGAATTAATGCATTTGATCCAATATTATTTTCGATGCTGTTTGCTGATGGGGTAGAAGCTTCAATACTAGGGTCAAGCAGGTAAATTGCGGCCCACTAACTAACTGCGGCCTTTAACAACAGAAACGTCATAGCCTCAAAACACTCGTTGAAAAACAAAGTAATAAATTGTAGCATGCACTGTGCTTATTCCGATAGCTATGCAACATTTCAATGTAATTTTGGTTTAGAATGTTTTAGAGACTCTCTTGAGAGGGCCGCAATTAAAAATTAAAGGGCCGCAATTTACCTGCGTGACCCTAGCTGCTCTAGCGTCCTCAAGTTCTTCATCAGATTCATCACTATCAGTTTCATCACTGTGCTGGGTATCAATTTCATCTTGCGAGAGCACAAAGGATGGATCCATTTCATCCTCATTTTCATCAGAAGATGAAGATTCCCTTTGCACCTGACCTCCATAAAACAGAGATGTATTCATTTTGTCTTGAAGGAACTAAATGTAAAGAAATTAGACATTTGAAAACACCTAAATGCTAGACTTCAATCTGTAACAAAAAGATCATTTTTAAATTAATAATTTGTACATGAAATGATAAAAAACCCAAAACAGTTGTGTATCACCACTGGATAAATGGCGCAGTGGTATGGAAATGCTGTTTGTACCGCCACATGTACCACCGGTGTCCAAAAAGAGTTTGTACCACCAGTGGTACATGTGGCGCTACAGCAGGTATTGTGCGTTCAGAACGCCGTTTGGCCACCGGTGAACCAAAGTTTTTTTAATCTCTTAATGTAGTATAGAAGGAGTAAAACACATGATAACCTCCTCCCATCGCTGATGTCACTGTACTAACTAAGGCAACACGGCAAAGTCATGGCGCTAGCAGCAAACCTCAGATTTCAGGCATGGCGGTTAACGTGTTAAATTTTGAATTAATTCCTATGTTCCCATGTTAATTTTGGCTTGAAATCTTAAAAAGATGAGCCAAATTGGCTTGGCTCAGATTTTTTGTGAAATTTTGGCTCAAAAATTGGCTTACAATTTTCCAGCCTCTGAAACATGGGCACAGCTGCACACAGCTAACATGCACTGCCAGACTGCAGGAACTGGTAAACTGTTTCCATGAAATCCTCTATTTTGGCTTTTGTTCTCACTGCTCAGGAAAATACATGTAAACATAGCCCATAGGATGAAATTAAGGATTGTTCGCACAGAAAATGTTAAAAATGTCCCATGTTCTGCAGACTGGATGCACTGCAGACTTCAACAAATCATACCAAGAATTTATTAGTGATGGGTCGATTAATCGGAATCGTATCGGAATAATCGGAGAATCGGGGTTTTTCAAGGTATCTGAAAAGGGGTAGCTACCTAAATATTAGGGCGATTCCGATACCTAAAACGTTATTTGTGTATTATATGTAGCTAACCAGTCTGCAGAATGTGTCTCTTCTCCCGCAGAGACTTCAATTTGAGAGAGAGCTACTGTAAGCTACTCTCTGACTCTCAGCAGCAGATACAAAATCTCCCGCAGCTAAATTAATGGTAACATAGGAATTAATTAAAAATCTCCCGCAGCTAAATTAATGGTAACATAGGAATTAATTCAAGATCTCCCGCAGAGATCTCCAATTTCTAAAATTCAGTCAAAAACTCCCGCTGCCCGCAGAGAGTCTTGGAAAAATGTTCCATATTCTGCAGACTGGGTAGCTAACACTCAGTCTGGAAAAATAAGTGCTTTCTGATTAACTAATTACTCTGTTGGAGTTTTACAGACTTCAAAAATTAATGGTAAATTGCTAAAAAATGCATAATCCGCAGCATTTAGCATATAGAGTTCATCTGTTAGCTTAAGCAGTTTTCCAGACTGGCCGGAGCCTAACTGTTGTAACATGGTAATACATACATATATCCTGTAAAACTTAAAATGAAGTGTGTGTATTTCTAGATGAGATCAAACACAATACTCCCTAATAAGTTAGTAACTAGTAGAATAATATCTTGTACTGTAATTTCAATTAAATTAAATATATTCCAGATTTCCTTTTATCATTTAAATCAATGAGGCTAATGCTTCTAATAATTTTGCTGCAAACTTCATGAAATTTGAACGCATATTTATACTGGTTTTAAAGATTTTCATAATCAAAACACTACAAAACCAATTTTACTTCAGACTTGCTAATTTTCAGTCAGAAGAAAAAGAATTTAGCTGCACTGTTTGCTTTGAATGCCAACTGGGTAGGTATCATCAATTCACTATTAAATATAACTGTAAAGGTACGAAATTGGAGAAACTAATTATAGAAACTTTTTTATACTTCAGGAAACAATTTAAATCTTAAATAAAAACCGAACATGCACAAAGAGTGTACAATCTTTGTCTTCAGCGTCAGATTAGTGTTTTCACTGTTTTGTGCAAATGTTGCACTAAGAAAATATTAACTTTAAAGCATATACTGTATAATAAAAGAAAAATATATACCGAACTAAATTTTATTCAGTTTGCAGATTAATGATCATAAACTTTAGTTCTACAATATTATTTAATAAACTCAGTTTTTTTCTGGATCCTGGAGAGTACCTTGAAAAATGAATACTAATGTGTTAAAACAATTTCAATAAAACCGTTATGGCTTTACCATACAAGTTTTCAGCCTACTTGTAAACACTACTAAGTAAAAATTAATTAATGGAATTATTAATATATTGAAGAATTAATATAAACCTTGGTGAGGTATCATTAGGTAGCTAAATAACTAACCCAATAAAAATATAATCAGGTATCGGGAATCGGTACATTTGGATAGAATTGGAATTGTATCAGAATCGTTAAAAATCTTGGTATCGTCCCATCACTAGAATTTATATAAATGGAAAAAACAGATTCACTGAAAGACTCTGTAATAATTGTGAAGTGAAAGTCAAAATACTTGAAATAAAGAATAGACAGGCCAGAACATGAATGAAGCCTCATCTACGCAAGCAACACACAGATTTGAGTCAAGTTCTTTTGGAGAGACTTATCATCCATTTCTCATAAAAAAGCAAAAGTTCTCAAACTTCAGAATCAAATACAATCACAAAACATTGATTTAGATGGACCTATACATGTTACTCCTGAAGTGGGAGAACTTCCATCTCAGATCTTCACTACCGTTATATTTGGTACAAAAGAAGACAGTTGCAGGACTCCAACTCTGAACAAAATCCTGGACCTGTTTCAGTTGATATTCCTAGTGATTTAAATTATAAAACAGGAGAGCAAAGTAGTATTCTGGACAGACTCTATAAAATGAGGGAACAAAAAAAATTGTTCCCATCGTTAACAATGTTCCAGGTTTATAACGCAGATCAACAATTTTTAGATATTCATAATATAATAGCAAACTTGAAGGAGAGAAACATTTTACAAAACAGTTGAATGCGAGAACACTGGCTTGCTACTTGCACTGTACATGCTGCATACCAGTACTGAACAGCTCCAGTTTCTGTCTCCTTTGTGTTGTTTCTAACCATGTTTTATGATGTTTACAAAGTAGTAGGGACATATTTAGTAACTAATAGGTTATAGAATGATGTGTTTGATTGAAACTATTTAGTTACATGATCAATATGTATTATTTTCAAAGGAAAATTAATATATTTGAAAAAAACACTTAAAAAAAAAACATCAAATATGAAAAACCTTTTTATAAATTGTCTTTCGAGAAATTGTCTTTCGAGCAATTGTTCTTTCGAGAAATTGTCTTTCGAGCAATTGTTTTTCGAGCAATTGTTTTCGAGCAATTTACCGGCTACCGCTGTGAATGGAGACAATGAGTTGGTTCGTTGCATTGTTCGGGAGATGTTGCAGAGCATTGGGGTAGTAGGATTCGGGGATACATGGAGAAAGTAGGAATAGGAGGCATTGACCAATTGACAAATATGAGTGAAAATGAAATTGTGAATCGGGTTAATGAGTGGGATGAAAGGTTGTGGTATGAAGAATTATATTCAAAGGTATCTGTTCGTATGTACAGTAGTTTCAAGAAAAATATCAAAGAAGAGAGATTTTATGATAATACTTTTGGATCAGTTTTGTTATTCCGAGCAAGAAGTTATAACTTGAAGCTCGAATGGAGAAAAATCTTTGAGAACAAGAGTACAATAAGTAAGCTGTGTGGAATATCTGAGGAGACACAGAATCACTTTATTGTACAGTGTGAGATGCTTAGGAGTATTAGAATGGTGCATAGTATGGTTAGAATGAATGAGGAGTCTAATTAATTCAAAATAATAAAATTAATTCAAAATAATAAAATTAATTCAAAATGATAAAATTAATTCAAAATGATAAAATTAATTCAAAATGATAAAATTAATCCAAAATAATAAAATATAATCCAAAATGATATAATCTAAATTATTTCAATTATATAAATAAATCTCAAATAATGTAATATATATTCTTTCTAAATAGCTATAATATTTCGATCCAAAATACTATAATTAAATCCAAAGCAATATTTTTCATTCATTAATAATAATATAATTTATTCTTTCAAAATAATATAATTTATTCATTCAAAATAATATAATTTATTCATTCAAAATAATATAATTTATGCATTATTAAGTACGTTTGTACTTGTGTAATGAGTGTTTTTCTTTATAAAGCTCTTTATAACATGATGCAACTATTCATTTTTTAATAACCTCCATTTTTAGCATTTAAAATGATTCAAGCAGTATTCTAGCTTCCATATTTGAGTCCGTCTCGGTTCACTTTGGTCGGTTCCGGTGTTCATGCAAGTGTTGTTTAGCAGTAAATAACCTCATTGAGCATTTAAAATGATGCAAACAGTTCTCTAACACTCATATTTGCCTCCGTTCCGGTCCGTTTCAGTGTTTCTATACACTGCTCCTCCGGGTCTTGTAACATATGTGCACCCAGAAACTGGAACATTGTCTGTTATCTATTTAAGTTTTTCTTCTGTTAATATCTCCTCTGAAATCAAGGTGGAACAGGGTCTGAGTAGTGACCATTTTTCAGTTCTGATAAATTTTACAAGTGACCCCCATCCTGCAGCCCATCACCAGCAGAATAAGATATAAGTTGAGAGATGTAAAGTGGGATGAGACCAATGAGTGGGCTGCAGAATTACCACAATTGAAGTGACGAATTTTCTTTAAAATTTCTCTATCAGAAGCAAATGGTAAAATAACTGAAGCCCTGAAATCCTCCTCATAGTCATATACCAGTTTGCAGAATATGGGACATTTTTAACTTTTTCTGTGCGAACAATCCTTAATTTCCTTCTATATTTAAATGTATTTTACTGAGAACAGAAGCCAAAATAGAGAATATCCTGGAGAACACTTTACCAGTTCCTGCAGTCTGCCTCTGGCTCATATATGATAAACAAAACTAATGGAATATACCAACCTAGGTTCAATAAACCATGGTGGAATGCAAAATGCTCTAGATTAGCAGCTGTGAGAAAGAAATAAAAAAAATATTCTGTAGAAACCAGACAGCAGCTAATTTGAAGTTATTGAGAGATGCTGAGAATAATGTCAAACATGATATTAATCAGTCAAACTAAATTTCTTGGCAATCTCGCCCATCTTCATGGAACTCTATTAGTTCATTAATTAATGTCTGGAAGCTGGAACCAAATTAAAGGTATGAAAAATAACTCCACCCCTCCAAATACAGTGATTATAGAAGGAGACAATATCCTGACTTCACCAGTTAACATAAGTGAAGTATTTGCCTCCCATTTTGAGAAACAATTTAATAGAAACACAAATTCAATGGCAAATATAAACAACCTATACTTTCCTGTTCAAAACAATATTATAGTTGAATCTATTCAACCTTTCAATTCTCCTTTTACTATTAATGAATTAGAATTGTTGTTAACATATTTAAGAAATACAAGTCCTGGTGCAGTGGTGCTGACGACATTGAGAATATGTTTCTGAAAAATTTGCCTCTTAATTACCGGTCTTATTTGCTCAATCTAATAAATAAAAGTTGGATAAATGAAGAGGTTATTGATGAATGGAAAGTAGGTCTTTTAACTCCCATACTTTAGCAAGGCAAAAACTGTAAATGTGGCAGCATACAGACCAATCTCAATGCTCTCAACAATAGGAAAACTGATGGAGAGGATGGTTTGTAGAATAGTTGGTTGGTTTCTTGAAAGAAACAAATTACTTCTACTGTGTCAATCAGGTTTCTGAAAAAAGAGAGTACAACCTATGACCAGATTGCACCATTGGGAAACTCAATAACAAATCATTAGCAACCGGTCAGGCAGTCACATATGTGTGGCTGCTTTTTTCGATATATCCGGTGCTTTTATGCGATGCACCACACCACTGTACTTTATAGACTTTCCAAGCTTGGAGTATGTGGTGGAGCACTCGGTTGGATTCAATCATATCTATTTAATAGAATTTTTTAAAATCCTATATAGAGGATATACTTCTTCAAGAAAACCAATAACAACTTGGTCCAAAAAAACTTTTTTTTTTGGCCCACCACAAAAAACCTTCAAACTTTTTTGAGGTTGGTCCAACAGTTAAGTTTATAGGAGCCAATATGTTCTCTACCAATATCCTAAGGTCTTCACAGAGCCTATTTTTTAAATTTGATCTGAATATTTTATTATTTCATTTTTTCCCCCACTTTTCTGCTCTAATAATATTTGAGTAAAAAAGTTACGGAGATAATGGAGTAATCATAAAAATTTATCAGATCGGATCCCCCCTGGCTACAAGAAAGTCATCTACCAAGAATGGGAGGCTATTATACAACATCATTTCACTTTGAGGGAACCAAAGGTCCTCCCTGGCCATGATGAAGCCATCTACTAAAAATGAGAGGTTGTTTACACAACAACACACAAACTAACAAAATCCCCCCCCCCCCTTCCATTATTTGCACCCTTGACCCTCTTCCAGTTGCCACAGCAAACTGAAATTTTCTGTATGTTTTCTTTAGACTGTTCTCTTGAGAACTGAAGTAAATAATAAAAATTAGTGAAAATTGCAAAAAACTGAAACAATCCCCTGTAGCTTTAACAGAGCCACAGTGGCTCCTTAGTGAAGAACTTACCAGTTATAACATCATTATGTTTCATATCTGATATATGTGGATTCTTCATGGCTGTTTTATTTGTGATTTAACAGTTAAAACTGCGTTTTTTTTTACTTATCTCTCCCTTCAATTGGCTTCAAAAGTTGCCAATATATTGGTGACTTGTGCATCTTTTGAAACATGGATCTCAAACCATGTTTAAAGTCAAATTTCTCCTTTTAAGTGTCCTAAATTTGGCAAACTGGATCTATTTTCTCACTAAACTGGCAACTTTCCTGCCACACTTTGAAACATGATCTCAATGTCTGAAAGTTGGACTCAGATTTGTCTCAAGAGTCTAGGAAAAATGTTTCATATTCTGGAAGAATATCAATAGATTTTTTTTTAAAGCAAACCTTCTTTAGATAATTAAAAAAATTTATCTTTATTTCGACATTGAACATTAGAAAATAAAAGAAAAGATAGGCTTCTCTGCTCTACTACCATGGCTCCGACCATCGCCAATGGTAGCGGCCTCCAACCGACTGTGAGGTGCCTATAGCAGGTCACAGGGCAACCCCCAAACTGTGGTCATCATACTTCTCCTTGACTGACGTCAGGATGCTGAAAGCATTGCCCCTCTGAACTGCCAAACCAACTCTCTGCTCTAGCCAAAAGGTCTCTCTCACATCATCAGTGACGTCAGAAATGCGACGGCCAATTTCAGCAAGGAGTGCGCCTGTCATTTTACCATAGCTACCTTCTGTTTCCACTGCTATGGGTTCGAACCGATATCGTATACCAAAAGCAGCATATTTGCGTCGCTTCCACCTCTCCGCCTCCTTTGCTGCGCTACCAGGTGACAAACCCGGTTCGATCAAGTGAGATGCCGCGTAAGTGTCTACACAAGTTGCATCCCAACAAAGACACTTGCCATATGTATAAGGGAAGACTGAGATACCATCATCCCTAAGAGGCTCAAGCACTGAAGGGATACCAGCCAAAATCAAAGCTCTCCTAATAACATCATTCAGGGCTGCATGTCTCGGATGGGGTCCAGCACTGTAGCGACATGATAGACCGTGAAGTCCCCTTGAATCCACTCTCTGGTCGTATCGGCACACGTTTGGCTCACAGATGTCCGCACCAACACACAGCGTGATTGCAACCCGAAAAGACTCTGCATCAAGTAGCGTTCCAAGTGTGGGAACTGGAAGCGCATGTAGCCAAAGTCCGCTCTCTCTCTACATGCAGATGCCAGCAAACGTGCCCTAGATAACTGATCAGTCTCCTCGAGCAGTCTGGCCACAATTGCTACCGACTTAGGTTCATCCCATGACCTCTGCCGACTCTCCATAGCTCCCTCATCCAAGGCTAAACCCTCACTTTGCCATTTCTCCACTGCTGTTCCAAGCTCTCGGTCATCCCCAATCTGTGTTCTGCACAGAAGGATCTAACCAAATCCTCGGTAGCATGGAGGGAAGAAATGAATGCGGCTAGCGCAATGTCCTTAGACATCCTGATTCCTAACCCACCAAATCATTCGGGCAACGATGCCTGCACAAGTGAGTCTCCCTCAAACTTAATGTTGGTCACCATCGAAAGAGCTGATACAATGACCCTGCCGAACTGTGAAAGATCCTCACTATTCCTGTGAGCTGGTGAAGCACGGAGGATATATTGAAGCTTAGGCAAGGCAAATCAGTTCTTAAGCGAAGCAAAAGCTTGATGGTTCTCAATCAGCTTCAACCTTAATGAAAGCCTCTCCAAATCCTCCCTCTTCTCAGCAACAGCTGCTGGTATGCCCCTCTCCATGAGTGGCTCTCCCAGTAAGCTTAAATCTTCCACTGGAACGACTCTTAATCCTGGCATCTACCCCTCAAACAGATTCCTCGTAATTATTGATTCTTCCTCAGAATGGTCAGCAAAATCAGTTCACACTTCTCTCGTTTAATATTCAACCCACTTTAGCAAGGTCATTGATTAGACGCTTCAAGCAAGTGAACACCTTTTCAGGTGAATCTTCAATTGTCCTGTCATCGAGATACCAGACATTCAACTCAGTGTCCACTCTTCGCGCTATCTCATCAATTCCCAAAGAGAAGAGAGTTGGACCAAAAGGGTCGTCCTGCTGTATACCCTTTGCGGATATGAGGTTTGTTCCCCATAGAAAAGTGTTGTTGGACCAGAATAGGCCTGCCAAATCAGTCTATAAAGCCCCTGAATCCTTTGTTTAGTCGCATTTAGGAACACATCTCGTCGCAGGCTATTGAAAGCATTGGTCATGTCAATCTTGGAAATAACTTTTTTACCTTCCAACCCAAGATATCTGCGAGTGGCATGAGCTGCCGCTTCGCAGCCACCTCTAGTTGAAACCCCTAACTGTATTGGGCGCAAGGATTCTCCAAGACTAGCTATCATGGGACGTGATCCTACTTTCACAGCCAAACGTCTCGGTGTTCCCTACAGCAATAGGACGCACACCTCCGTCCTTTTTCACCAAAGCACTCAAAGTGGCTCCATAGAATATCGGTCTAAAAAATTCTGGAACATACCTCTTCAAAATTAGGTTAACAAACATCATTAGGGTGGTTAGTAACCTTGTGCCTGCCTCAGATGCTTTACGGGAGACGAGAGATTGCAGGTAACACGGACGTAACCCATCGGGACCCCTCGCAATCTATCAATAGCTTTGCATTCAAATTATATGGATTTTTTTTAATTTTATTCATCTTAAGTGTGAAAATTATGACTTAATTTGAGGATTAACCCTGCGTCCAAGTCATATTTAATTCCTCTGTTCCCATGTTATTTGCTGCACCCAAACCCAATTTCAGCATAAAAAATCCTGGGTCTGACCATCTGTTGAGACATTCTTTTCAGAGTGGTTCATAGGGTAGTAGTAATTTGTATGTAGCTAGTTACTTTATAAATAATAATGATTTCTATTTTTCAGATATTCTTTATTTTTCTGTTACATTCTTAAGAAAATAATTGGAAGATGTCCGAAAATATATTTTTATTTGTTCCCAATCTGATTGGTAAGCTGATGTAATATAGTGTGTTTGTTGATGAATTCTGTGCAGGTATTGCGTGTCTGTGTAGTTAAAAAAAATTCCCTCATTAACCAGCTTCTAATTTCTTTTAATTTATAATTTATTTATGTTGGCTTTCGAGTTGGCTTTCGCGTAATTGAATTACAGCTCCAAAAACTTGTATATATAATCATTGGACATGTATAAATGGAACTTAATTGAGAAGTTAGTGAAATTGCATATAATTATAGAATTTTAGCATGGGACACTTTTGTCCCATAGCTAAAATTTCAATATTTCAGTCTCAGTCTCCTAAGACACATGTCCAGTAAAAAAAATTATTATATATAGCAATGAAAGTCTGTTGGGACACATTTGTCCCGAGGTCGATCTTTGAAGAGCCTCTTGGGGCACTCGTGTCCCATAATGGGAAAAATCTATTGCATTTCATTATTTGAGCATAATTCAGCCTCTTAATTCTCTCTACTATTAGATCTCACATTTATACTTACAAAAAATAATTGCTTACGATTTATCGACTTTGTATCTCGGTCTAAATAAAAGAATAAGTTTATGAACAATTCTGTGGGACAAATGTGTCCCAGTAGACTCAAAAGGGTAAAAGTAGATAGAAATATTTATCATTTCATTTTGAAATTGTCATTTAATGATAAAATTACTTTTGCAGGATATGGGAGAATAATTTTGGCATTGATCTCTTTCTACTACATGCCGACACACTATGTCACTGCTGGTGTCTGCTATGTTCTTTCAGCCTTTCTGGATGCATTTGATGGGCATGCAGCAAGAATGTTCAATCAAGGTATTGAATTTAATATATTATAACCCTATTAAAAAAAAATTAATTTAGTAGGGTGTTTTTACCCTATTCGGAACCAAAGTCCACATTACTGACGTCAAAAGGAAATTAAATACAAGGGACTGTATGAAGATTTTAGATAGAAAAGTGGCTCCAATGTTTGTTTTCAAATATTTCATAGTTAGCTATACACAAATTTTCAGCTAATTCAAAGTTATGCCATGTCTAATTTTGAATGGTTTTATTCTACAGGTACCAAGTTTGGGGCAATGCTTGACATGCTGACTGATAGATGTGGAACCCTTTGTCTCATCCTCTGTCTTGGTACTTTCTACCCTCAGTACCTCTTCTTCTTCCAACTCTCTGCCCTCATTGACATCTCTTGTCACTGGCTGCATGTCCACACGTAAGCTCTACTTTAATCATTAAAGGTCCCATCCACTCTAAATTATAATTTCACTATAAATGCTTGAATTTTGTAGAGCTAAGTTGTTTTATAATCATTAAAGATCAACCAGAATAAAATAAGTAATAGAATTATATATTTCTTTGGTGGTAGGTATTCATGACTTTCATTGATATAACATTGCTTCAAATTTCCAAAATATTATTACTAACTAATATGAAGATTCTACACAGTTTTGCATCACTATTTTAGTGAGGAAATTCAATTTATGTTAAACTACCAAACTTGATAATTATGGTTATAATTTCAGCACAATAATGCAAGGCCAAACAAGCCACAAAGCAGTCTCCGCTAATCCCAACTGGCTCCTTCAAATCTACTACGACTCACGGCCAGTCCTCTTCATAATGTGTTCTGCCAATGAACTCTTCTACTCATCCCTTTACCTCCTCAACTTCACCGAGGGCCCCTCCCTCCTCTTCGGACTTGGTCTCTGGAGGGTCCTGGTTTACTTGCTTCTTCCGGTGGCACTGCTGAAACTCGTTCTCGCTCTCATGCAGGGCTATTACGCCGCTATCAACCTGGGAGATATTGATGTGCAGGAAAGAGCTAAGGCTACCAACTGAATAATTTACATAAGGCCCATTCTATACCTGCAGATAAAACGCATTGTTTTCACCACCCAGTTTACGCCTCTTCAATTAATCACGGTTAAATGAATGAAAGGCAAATTTGCAGACTATACTAACTAGGGCTTCTACCGCTTTTAACCGTGATTAATTGAAGAGTTATAAACTGGGGGGTGAAAATGCGGGGTTTTAACTGCTAGTATAGACTGTCTTAAAGACAGTGGCTATGGCAGATAGCTTTTAAAGTAGTAGGGTTGTGTATTTTAAGAAAATTCATCAATTGGACCCCCACCCCCAAGTAATGATAGACAATTAATTAAACCATTTACCATGTTCATTATATTCGTCCACATTTTTTATGTTTTCTATTCACGGGACTTTTGAAAGATGTTTTTAAAATATTTCAATTGTTATGTAACATTCCTGATGTAGAGCGTAATTTTTAAAGTAATACTCTAAATGATTATCTCCTGCAGTGTCAAAGCTATGGTTAGTTTAATTAAAGTGTTATCTATGGTCAGAGGTGGGCAGCGCTACTTTGAAAAGCAGCGGTGCTATGCCCACCTCTGTCTATGGTTAGTTTTAGGAGGTTTTTTTGGCTTGCTGTGTGTTTAATATTTTATAATATACATTAACAATTCAATTGTTAACAGCAAAAGAAGATTGGACATTTCTTCTATTTTTTTATCTGTTAATTTATTTGAAATGAAATTATTATTCAACTAATTTGGTTGAAATATACTATTTTATTTCTTTCTACTGTATTTTTTTTCTCTTGTAATAGCTAATGATTTCAGAATAATTTTCTCAGTCTCAACTCCAAAATAATTCCATTAAATTAATTGTTAATAATAATTAAGTCGCATTTATACTCTTGTTTCATTAAAGTGAATTATTGATGCTTGATTCTGGTAATTATATTCATTTTTTTTTTTCACTTAAAGGTTTTCTATATTTTTCATTGCCGATTTAATAATTGTGAAAAATTTCTCTCAATTATTATTTAATTTTTAGTGATTTATTTACAATTTTTTTCACATTTACAATTAATTCAGCATTAATTAAATGATAAAAACAACATGCAAAGTGATTTCGAAAATATTATATTGTTTTTAATAATTATTCTATCGCTTATTCTAGTCAGAGATTTAATCAAATTAATATAGATTGCTTCTCTAATGTATTTATTCTTAGTTGCTTCATTTACGTTTAAGTTCGACATTTAGTTTCCAAATACGACTTAACCTTTAAAAGACTGACTGAGGAGTTTTATCTCGATAAACCGAATTCATTCAATATAATAACACTATTTCCATCAATCTTGGGTAAATAGAATTTTGCCCAGTACATTAATATGATAAAAGCTATTAACTGACAAGAAATCATATAATTCCAGCCTCTGGTTTCCTAGATATCATTGTGTAAAGAATCCTCTTAAATTTTGTCAGTCCAGTTAGGGTTAATAGGTACTTTAAATTAATAGATACTATAAATAAACAGACATGTAGTATAATTCTTTGTGCATTTCATGTTGTAGGTAGCTTTGTGGAAGATGTTAGTTGATATAATGTTAATGGACAACTTAATTTACCATTATAAATATACACAACTTTTAGAAAATTCTATAAATTATCACTTGTGCCCAGCAAAAAAAATTCTCACCTAATAATTATATTCTAACTTGAATTAATGCCCGAAAAGTTCTTACGAACTTAGATATGGGCTTGAATTTAGAAAATTTATATATATTTCTCTTTTACATATGTTATGTAGGATATCACTTTAGAATTTGTTATATTCTTTTTTTTTAATGTATGTAGAAAATGCTTTTCTCATGTAATTCTTGTATTTCTTTTATTCAATAAAGATTATTATTAATGTTACCGACTCTTCAAATTATCAATCCACTAAAGGCCCCATTCCGAGGAAATAGTTCTAAAACCTGTTTTACAGTAAAGGGCCGTACACACGTAGGGTTTTTGAGTCTTTCCACCAGACATTTTGCTAAGCTCCTCCTACTTTTTCAACGAGAATATAAGAAAAAACGATATAATTGTTATTTATTTTAGTTGGTATCCATGATACCTGCAGGTATCATGGATACCAACTGAAATAAAATATTAATTATATCGTTTTTTTCTTATATTCTCGTTGAAAAAGTAGGAGAAGCTTAGCAAAAAGTCTGGTGGAAAGACTCAAAAACCCTACGTGTGTACGGCCGTTTAGCCACTAAAAACTGTTATTTTCCTGCTTATTTAATATTCAACCCTTTTTTTCAAATATTAACCCTATATGTCGTACATTTTTCGGTAATTTAAAAATACAAAGATTCTTAAATGATATGTTATATGATATCAAATAATAAAATCACTGTTTGGAAAATGTTATTGAAGATTGTTACTTGAAATGCATACTAAACTGTACAGGTTTTAATGGTTCATTTTTTTAAAGCAATATTATGCCATACAGGGTTAAAACATTTAAAT
Source organism: Caprella mutica (assembly GCA_947561585.1). Classification (NCBI taxonomy): domain Eukaryota; kingdom Metazoa; phylum Arthropoda; class Malacostraca; order Amphipoda; family Caprellidae; genus Caprella; species Caprella mutica. The sequence goes on from CANNZV010000607.1 coordinate 81,121, forward strand.
ATTATGTTTAAAATCAATGCATTGCTTGTTCTTACTTATTTTTATGTTGTGACGAAAAATAGTAATAATGCGAGTGATATTATAATATGTATTGAAATACTGTTAAAATTATCAAAATTGTATGAAAGACTGAAATATCAATAATGAATTTATAAGCATGTGTGATCCTTATATATTCTTGTATTTGAACTCGAAAGCATTAACCAGACGCCAAATTAAAATTTCCGCTTAATACAATAGGTATATTTTTGTACCCTCTTAGAAATGTAGAATATAATAACATTTAATTAGACCGTTAATGTTCAAATTATTATTGCGTCACAATTTTTAATTCCTATATACCATTGCTGTATTCAATTTGATGCTTCATTTAAAATTTCTCCTTGTAACCGAATTGTGTTCCCTTTATTAGATCCTGTTTATCAATAATGTAGGTTAAACTTTCATGAAATATATACCTGAGCAAATAATTATTTTTTCTTTATAAATCCTCTAGTTACATCAAGAAAATTTTAAACATGAACATAAAATCTCGTCACTTGATGAGTTAAGACTGTTAAGTGAATCCTTTTGTTGTAATTTATATTTTAAAATGGATTTACTTCGTAATATAAAGCATATTAGTTCGGTTCTAGGTATATTCCACCCCGGTAATTTAATGACTTGTCAATGCTCATTTGGGTGAAAATGAAAAGTCAAAGATTTTATTGTTAGATGGCCATTTGTTAAATAATTCGTACACAAGAAGAAATAACGCAGCTGATATCCTAAGACATTTGGTCCATATTTAGAGGTAGCTCAAGTTAATTGAAATTTTATCTTAATAGACATAAATACAACTATTCAGAATATGGCAGTTTAGTTCACAGTTTACATGTTCAACAAGTTAATACTAATTCTTTCTTAACATGAAACTGCGGTATAAGCTCTTACAACAATGGGTATAAAAGGTGCGGAGGGGTCGGCTGGCAGAGACAGCCCATTCAAAGTTTTCTCTTTTTGATTTTAAATTGCTGTTTTGGATTCTAGGACACAAACTACCGTAGTCAAAACCTCTCCATGTAAAAACAGTCAATAATCTCGCCATTCTTAAAACCCTGTACAATAATCCCCACCTCCCTATCAAAAACCTCCTGATCAAAAAAAACATGTAAATTACCCCCTGTTTAAAAAAACAGCCTTCAGTCAAAAACCATTTTACACCACTTTCACTCGAATTCAAAATAAAATAAAAATAACATGAAGTACTAGAAAACTAACGAAATGATTGACCAGGGATGAATTTATTTAACCAAATCATATTTTGAAAATAGCTAATCAAGTTGAAGTAAAATCACCTACATATAAAGGTAATAAATTCTTTAAAGAATACATTCTACACTATTAGCTGTAGACAATTTTGCATATTGTTTCATTTTTTTGACACATTTTATCAATCTTCGTTTAGTTCATTATTGTTTCGTTCAGTGTTTACATCCGTTCTCTCTGATTACATTTCCTGAGTATGTTCATACCTTATATTAATACAGTCACTAATGGCACTGTATGGGTAGTAGAGGGTTAAAGTATTAACAAGATAACGACATTACATGTGACTGTAGTTTGAGTCCATATTATATGCAAGATAATAAATTGGTAGTTATGTACCAGTGTTTCTCTCGATATTGCTCTGATAGGTTCATAATTATAAACCTTCTCTAGTGATCACGAACATTAAAAAAAACAATATAATTTGTATTAGAGTTTAATATATCCTTAATAAATTTTATAGATTATGAAGGTAATTACTCAATTTTGTGATTACTAACCATGATTCAATCGTTGAGTCATCGTCGCCCGTACCTTCCTGAAAAAGTTTAGAAAATATTTCACAATGGCGCAGTCTTGGAACGTTCAAGACGAAGGTGAATCAACTACAGACATTCGGGCACCACGCCCTTCAACATTCAAGACAGTCTTTGATGTAAAGTTCATGAAAAGTGTTCCAGGAATCCTCATGATTGTACAAATAGTAAGTGACACCTAACTATCCATGTAAAATTATTGTTGACCTCAATTCATATGAATTTAATTATAGCTTTTAATGAATTTATACTTGTGCATTTGTTTATTTCAACTTTCTTATACGTATTCATTAAATATATTATTTAAGGATTAGGACAACTTCCTGTTTTACTTGAATGTCTTAATTAATATTTGAGAAATATACTATTAATGGTGTCCAGTTACCTGTGGTAGCCGAGTAGTCAACCTAGTCCTAGTTCATGGAGTAAACTTTCACTGTCCCCTCTTCTACGAGGCCTTCTTCTCTTCATGTCTCTTTGTATTACTTCGTAGTGGATAGGGACAACTTTTAAACCCCGAAAATTGATTTAACAGTAATTATTCATGGTGTCCCTTGGTTGACGAACTGTTTTAAAAATTGTATTGTCTATTAAATCATACACCAGTACATTAATTTTAACGCTATTTACAGTTTTATACATATGTAGAATCCAAACTTTTCAATTAGCTTTATATGGTCAATTAGCTATATATGATTGTAGTAAATGCAAAGTTACTACAATCATCGGTGCTAGTGTTCCTTTTAATAATATCCTTGGTAAGTGACTGTACTGAGAATAGTTTTTCTGCATTCACGAGCATCAAGTGCGTTCTTCTAGTCATTCATTTCCTATCTGAATCAACTCACTACACTTTTCAACTGTTGCAGATATGCTGCTTCCTAGGTTACATTTACTCACTACACTTTTCAACTGTTGCAGATATGCTGCTTCCTAGGTTACATTTACTCACTACACTTTTCAACTGTTGCAGATATGCTGCTTCCTAGGTTAAATTTACTCACTACACTTTTCAACTGTTGCAGATATGTTGCTTCCTAGGTTAAATTTACTCACTTCACTTTTCAACTGTTGCAGATATGATGCTTCCTAGGTTAAATTTACTCACTACACTTTTCAACTGTTGCAGATATGCTGCTTCCTAGGTTAAATTTACTCACTACACTTTTCAACTGTTGCAGATATGCTGCTTCCTAGGTTAAATTTACTCACTACACTTTTCAACTGTTGCAGATATGCTGCTTCCTAGGTTAAATTTACTCACTACACTTTTCAACTGTTGCAGATATGCTGCTTCCTAGGTTAAATTTACTCACTACACTTTTCAACTGTTCAGATATGCTGCTTCCTAGGTTACATTTACTCACTACACTTTTCAACTGTTGCAGATATGCTGCTTCCTAGGTTAAATTTACTCACTACACTTTTCAACTGTTGCAGATATGCTGCTTCCTAGGTTTCGTGATTGCAGTCTCTTGGCGCGGAGCAGTGAGTCCAGGTCACGGTTTCTTCGTCTTCATTTCCTTCTCCGCTTTCGTGAGTTGCCTGGCCATCTTCATGATCAGGCTCATCAAACTGGATGACTTGATGAACAGAGACTTTAACTGGATAATTGTAGTGAGTTGGACACTAAATAAATAACTGAGATGATTGTGATTGAAAAAAAAGCAGCATATGTAACCCAATATAATTTCTTAACTTATTAAACATGTCAAGCACCCAGGTTGAACCTCCTCTTGAATAATACAGTAAAATAAAATAAATCAGCATTTGACTGACATTGGTTTTCCAATAACGATCTGAAAACTAATTTAATTATATGTGACATTAAGAAATATCCTCCAGTGCTGTGAAATTGAATGTCTTAGGTCTAATTTACAATTATTTTTTCGACTTCGGGGCGAGTTTACGTTTGGAGGCAGCCCAAAAGAACCTTTCGACAAGGACTGTCTTCTTCTCATGGTGAAGCACGGAAGAGGCTCGGTAATGGCTTGGGCAGCCGTATCGTGGAGTTCTCTTGCCCAAATTTTTGCTTTGTATGGTAGGATCAACTGCAAAGATTACCTGAACATTTTGGGAACCATGTGCAATTGTGCATCCAATTTGCCAGACTCTGTTTCTTGAAGCCGGTGACTGCATCTTCCAAGCTGCAAATATCGTTAACAATTGATATGAAGAGTATGAAACTGAGCTGAAATGCATGAAATGGCTCTCTCAATCTCCAGATCTCAATATCATTGAGCATTTGTGGTGTTACTCGAGCTACAATTCAGGAATCGCTACCCTCCCGTCTAGGCTGAAAATTCTGATGGAAGAAGTCAATAAGCTTTATGATTCTATTCCGAGACAAATTGAAACTTTATTAAAAGCTGAAGCTGGTATAACTTCATATGAAATGAAGTTTATCTAAATTTAACAAGTAATTAAATTATTTTGTCCAACCCCTGTACTTTTGTACCATTTACGATAATGTGGGCTGTACAGTTTCACGAGTCATACGCATAGCTAAAAATGCAAAAGGAAAGCTAACTGACATACATCCTGAAATCCGAGTTTTGACATCGAATTTTGTTAAATCTGGATCATCTCTGAATGAAATAAATATCTAACTAACTGTTTCTTCACAGTTCACTGTATACAGCGGCATCGCAGGTCTCTTCATGCTGATATCGAGTTGTGTGATGTTAGAAGTGGCCAGAGCGCAGTCCTCCCTCAAAGCCGCGTCTGTGAGTCTAATTAGTAGTAGTAGGGGTGAACCGGGAGCATTTGGACAGTTTTTGTTAAATACTGAATAATTCGTAAACTAATTCGAATTTTACTATTTAAAGATTTCTGTATGTAGATAAAACATCTTACTTCAATTTGTATTAAGACTGTTTTACAATTTTTAAGCTGTGAGGATGATTCGAACATCATGAAAATGGATAAAACATTGGAAATTTGGATAATTAAACGATAGGATTGAATTCCGATCTACTAATTTAATTGAAATAAACCATAATGACTTGTTATTCACAGTAATAACATCGTATTTGAAATTTTATCATAATTGTAATAATTGGACATTTTCTCCAAAAAATATAGATAGCTCATGAATAATCACTGTGAATTTATCTATATATTTAATAGCTAAATATCAAAAACAAATTGTATAACTATTTCCTTTTACTTTGGATAGAACTATTTTATTTTTCTTGGAATTCCCCAAAATTAGTAAATTACATCTTAAATATTTCATCGAATGTTATAGTCCATAAGTGTAGATATTGCTACACCTCAAATTTCAGCAGCTTTTCTGACAGATAAACCTTTTTGGAATACATCAAATGATATTCAAATGCTTTCTTCATTACGGCATCTAACATTTTTCCTTTTATAATGAAAAGATATGAATACGATTGTCAATTTGTAAATTAAAGACACTAATATCAAAAGTTGAAACTAATTATATAAACGAATGCTATTTCGATTAAAATAATTAACTCTAAGTTCTGAATGTCCTCTTTAATAAGAATTACTTCAATAAATTGTAATGGTGGACTGAATCGGATACATAGGGAAAGTTTGGGCACCGTCCGAACCAACCTCAACAGAAGTGTCCGATTCATCCCAAATGACTCTTCAAAGTTAAAAACATCAACATCTTTTTTATTTCATTTGTATTATTTTTTAACACGCCAAATATAGCATAAAATATTAATATAATCCATACCTTTGAGACTGAGAATCAGTTTCGTATTCATTTAGTCCACACACGAACTAATTGAATCACGAAAAATTACATCAATATTGAAGAAAACAGTAAATTACACCTCGGGGGAGAAATTCTACATCTCCGAATTGGATCTTTCATATAGCTGACGGTTAACACGTTGCACACATTCAATTGCAATAAGCGGTAGTTCCAACAATTATGAACATGCTTAAACGAGTTGTCCAAACCATCTCTATGTCCGAATGCTCCCGGTTCTCCACTATGCATATTTTCAAGAATTTTCTTCTTTTATCAAACAAATCAGTTTCATCATTTATGAAAAGCTTTTAGAATTACCTTCATTTACTTCACAATTACTTGATTGCAGGTTTTCGGTCTTTTCGCCTGGACTGCACTGTTGGCTAATTTTCTAATCAACGGACACCTGTTGTGGCAGAAAAAGAAGGGGTGGTTACCCCAATTGTCAGCAACAGTGTCTTCTAACGCAAATACAGCTTCCGAAAGTTCACGACCTAACCGTAATGGTAAGTATAATGACATTAAAATATGAATATATTTAGAAATAATACCCTTCATCCATATATACTATTGACTTAGATAATGACATTTAGCTTTTAATTCATAGATCTTAAGAATATCACAGACGAAATGAAATGGTATCGAATACTATAAACCGCTCGTGTAGAACCATTCAATATGTACTCTTTAATTCTCTCCGTCTAAAATATTTCCCTATCAATTTAAAAGCATATTGTCACAACCCTACTGATGATATTCATTAATTATCAGGTCGCCATGGTTCACTCCCTGACGAAATTCCGGATGATTTCTCTGAAGATGAGGACGCAGGCGATGACGGAGCCGCGTCAGTAGCTCTTACTAGTCACACCGCCTTGGGACCTTCCTCCAACATCGATAGACCGCAAGAAACTTGGTGAAGAAGATCTCTTGATAATGTCATTTATTTCTATGAACAAAAATCCTCTTTCATTTCTTTACCCTTTGGATATTTGGGGGGCAGAACTAAAATATATGTTCATTCGGTTCTAGGAAAATTTAGTCTTGGAATTTTCGGTCTGAGATATAAATAAAAACTTATAAAATAAGTGTATCCAGGAGCGTTATTAAACAATCATTAAATGTGCAGTACAACAAACTACGGATACAACAAACTAGAGTACGGCCATTTATAATTTCGAGACCGAAATTTCCCAGACTGAAATTTCCTGCCGTTCATTCATATGTTAAAATAGGTAATGTAGATTTATTTTACTCATATTAGAGCTTCTTATTAATTTGTTTCGCTATTTATATTACAGATATCTAGGTAATGTAAATACAGTTTAATAAATAATTATTTTAATTCTAATTAAGTAGTGTACACCTTATTTTAATGTAAATCTTTACAGTCAAATCATTTTATTTATTTTCTAATTAAATGTTAGTGAATAATATTTTTAATGATATTAGAAATACAATTTTTAGACTATTACCCAAACCTGTACATGTGAAATTGAATATGCTCTTGCCTCGAACTGTTGTAGTTTACACCAGTCTTTCTTTTTAAATGTTAATTCATTCATCGCAGTCTGCTAAAACAAATTTTTGTGTTCAAATCATTTTCACCGATAATTAAAGATGATAGTCTCACTAACGTTTGTTCTCTATTAAAGGTTCCCTTCAAGTATTCTATTATTATTGTTCTGATCAACGAGAATATGTTAAAGTCAATAAACAAATATAAATGTGTATTATTTCTATTTTATGCTATAGTAGATCTTCATCCTCATTACTAAATCTTTTCAACAATCAACATCAAAACCAGTAAGTTAGGCATTTTATTTATTTTATTGTAAACATGGTTTAGAAATAAAAAAATTGATGGCAAATAAATTATTATAAATATATCTTAATATAATGCCCTACTACAATAAATAATCTAATCTGTGATATAATATATAAATAGTAAAATAAATTATAATTTGTTACACCAAAACTATCTCTCTGAGTAACATAAAGAGTTAGGGTATTTAAATAGGTATTTATGAAAAGGAGATAAAATTTACATTGGTTCAATCAATATGAATCTTTATACCCTGTAAACATTAATAAAGTGTTGCAAATATAAAATCCCTATTTATTAGAAAGAATTATCATTCTTGTCAATGTACATCTTAAGTATAACTACTTTCTACATGATTATTTAATCTACTTTCTGTATTACAAATCTCATATTTATTTGCTACCAAAAAAAAAAGAGTCACTGCATAATTTACAATAATGAAGGTGTACCAGTTTCCTATCTGGTGTACCAGGGGTAGTTCTGCAGTCCTCTGAAAGGAGTCAAGTCAACTACTGGAGGAGGGGTGACCAGTTCTTCTTTTGGTGGTCCTCTGAGAGCAAGACCACCTACCGCATCCACATCACCAGGCTACAAAAATAGCACACATGTTAAAACATATAGTAACGAACTTATAATAACGCTAAAAATTACGAGATATAGTTTACAAGATTTATAACAATTTGGAATGTGTAAGAGTAGGATATGTGAGTGGTAGAGTTGAAGCCTGTGACTATGATATTACAAATTGAAAATACACTAAATTAATATAAAGTTCATTCAATATATTAATTTTGTTGTGAGAATAATGAACCAAGCTAATGATTACAAATCACTACAGTATCAAACTATGGCCCCTTTCACACGGGCGTTATTTTTATACCGCAGAAATAAAAATGGTAGATGAAAAAAAGACTGAATAAACTTGTGTTTTGTATCTACACTTAGATTGGGCATCTTTCCATGCTGCATTTTTAATGAAAAAACGCTCCGTGTGAAATGGGCTTTAGGAACTATAATTAACGTACCCCAGGATAGTGGAATTGTCCAGGTCCAAGTTCTGGAACAAAGTCTCCGGGTCCAGCTTCTCGCATCCATTGAAAATCTCCAATGAACGGAACTGCCAATTTGATGCCTATTCTGTTGTCCAGACCTGAATAATATGGAGATAGGAAATATTGGCAACCATGAGAAAAACTCAATAGAAAATATTGCTCAGCTATGAGAAATGGAAAATTGAATACCTATATAGTTATCTTCTCAATGAAACTATTTTGTACTATCTTGAATATAAAATTTATCGTATTAATATATTCATTCAAACTGTGAAATTAATTTTGAAAAATGCCAATATGTTATTTACTGTTAAAAGAATATGCCAATATGTTATTTACTAGAAAATTGTTCTAGAATTATTTATATGATTTTAAAACATGGAATGACAATCTTCGATCATTCTTGGTTTTCTCTAACGATGTTCCAATAATTTTTATTGATGAACAACATCATCTTTAATCTAAGATTAAATTCCTAGTTCACGTTCCTATTTCATTTGGGGACGCGAACTAGAAACCGATCCAAATACCCCCTTCCTAGTTCACGTCCCTTAATGATCTAGGGACGTGAACTAGAAACCGATCCAAATACCCCCTTCCTAGTTCACGTCCCTTAATGATCTAGGGACGTGAACTAGGAACCGATCCAAATAACCCCTTCCTAGTTCACGTCCCTTAATGATCTTGGGACATGAACTAGGAACCGATCCAAATACCCCCGTCCTAGTTCACGTCCCTAAATGATCTAGGGACGTGAACTAGGAACCGATCCAAATACCCCCTTCCTAGTTCACGTCCTTTAATGATCTAGGGACGTGAACTAGGAACCGATCCAAATACCCCCTTCCTAGTTCACGTCCCTAGATCATTTATGGACGTGAACTAGGAACCGATCCAAATACCCCTTCCTAGTTCACGTCCCTTAATGATCTAGGGACGTGAACTAGGAACCGATCCAAATACCCCCTTCCTAGTTCACGTCCCTAGATCATTTATGGACGTGAACTAGGAACCGATCCAAATACCCCTTCCTAGTTCACGTCCCTAAATGATCTAGGGACGTGAACTAGGAATGTTGACAAAGCTGTTCCAATTTTCCCCTTCATATCTTTTTCACCTTGCACAGTTCTGTCATTTTTAGGTTTTCCTTTAATCTCTTCAGCTTTTCCTCTCATTGTGTAGAAATTTGGCACCACGATGTTTCCATCCCACAGGGAAGCTGGAGGAATAAAAATAATGTTAATGTACATTTAATACTTACATATTTGCATGTAAAGTATTAATGTAGCTATTTATCGAGCGCTATAAATTATTAATACTATTATAGTTTATTATTCATAAATTGCTACATGGAAACGCTTAGAAAATTGAAAATGAAATGATAATTTTACCTCCTGATTCTCTGAAAATATTACAGTGGAAAAAATATCGATACCATAGTTTAATTTGAATTATTAGAACTGTTTATAAACAACAACTTATCTATTTGAATATTTAAAACTAAAAAAACCTTCAACGCTGAGTTCGAATAACCTGATAATATGGATTTCTCGTTGAGTATGAATCTTTTAAATGAAATAGTTAAACATAGTTCTTTATTAACTTTTCATTAATATTTTATATGAAGTGATAACCTCTTCTGAAGGCAATTCAATCGGTTATTAATATCAACCATATATCTAATGGAAAGATACTGTCCTATAAATAGTATACATATAATGAATATAATAAATAATGCATAAGTGTACTCATCAATGGTTATCTACTCACGGAATTCCCAAACTTTGACTCCCTCGTCGTGGTTGTATTTCTCCTTGTACTTGTCCCAGTCGCTCTGGGGCACCTCTACGTAGTAAGTGTCGTAGTCGGTGTCACTGTACTTCGAGGGAAGCTTCCTGTCGAAAAAATAAACAATCATTATAGGTTGTTTCTCTCTAAAGTTATCATATTCTTTGATGGCTTGGAAGATATGAATGTGTGACCACCGGTGGGTCACGCATCAGTTAACGTGTCAATACAATTGAGCTCCTATAAACAGTAGTGAACTCCTCTATACTGAATGAATTAAGATATACCCCGTATGATGAATAAATGTTTTTAGTCCACGATGAATTACAGACAGTTTTAGAAAATTGAAGGTTATTTTTTTGGCAGACTAAAGAAAATTTGTTCACTATGAGGGTGTAATCTAACTCATTCACTATAGAGGAGTCCACTAGAGAGGAGTTCATTATAGAGGAGTTCACTATAGAGGAGTTCTACTGTAGCAGCAACATGTTCTATTGCTCACCCTTTGGCGTAGTGCTCATAGCCCCGTCTGTTTCCCTGCTTCACCCCAGCAATGGGGGTGGTGACCCCGAGCCACTCCCACACTGACCAGCAGTAGCCTGAGAGAAGAGGTAGAGTTACTAATTTTCGTTAGGGCATGTTTGGGCTTGTGAGAAACAAGTTTTAAATTGTTTAGATTCTAAACAATTTAAAAAATTTTCAAGCATGTTCTAAACTTTAGAATATGTTTGAAAAAGGGTATGTAATGGATAATTTAAGGTTTTAGTACAAAGAATCTGTATCGTTGCGATTTTTTTAAATGAGAGTACCATGAAACTAAACAACAATTAGGTACACTGCAATGAATTTGAAGGTTTACGCTAGATAAATATACTTAATAATTACATATATTCTATGATCAAAATAGAATTAATGGAATATTGTCGTAACCTTAATAATTTATGTATAGTACTGCATGTGTATATAACAGTATATTCAAATGAACTTCTCAATCATTTTTTTCTTTGCATAGAAACTATCCAAGCTTTTTAATTGTCCACTCAAAATAATAGTTTTTGTTTAAAAGGCTGAAAAAGTTTAGAATGGCCGAGTCATTCAGATAAAATATATATACAACAAACAGGACACAGATTTCTAATAGATATAAAAAACATCACAATTGATTTAAATGTTCGTATTCAATTATAAAATAACTTTCTCAGATACCTATATATATATTTGAAATATTACAATAAATGTCCTTATATTTTAATTATTGAAGATATATAGTTACTATAAATGCATACGCAATTAATATTCCATCAATTTATATTATTATAGTAAATTAACTACTATCTACCAATTCAAACATAAAATACCTAACTATTATTTCATGTTTGGATGAAGTTATGCAGTTAGTGATACATGCTTGTACCGCATGTTTGTACCACATGTTTGTACCACATGTTTGTACCACATGTTTGTACCACATGTTTGTACCACATGTTTGTACCACATGTTTGTACCACATGTTTGTACCACATGTTTGTACCACATGTTTGTACCACATGTTTGTACCACATGTTTGTACCACATGTTTGTACCACATGTTTGTACCACATGTTTGTACCACATGTTTGTACCACATGTTTGTACCACATGTTTGTACCACATGTTTTTACCACATGTTTGTACCACATGTTTGTACCACATGTTTGTGTCGCATGTTTGTACCGCATGTTTGTACCACATGTTTGTACCACATGTTTGTACCACATGTTTGTGTCGCATGTTTGTACCACATGTTTGTACCACATGTTTGTACCGCATGTTTACAAACATCAATTGAAACCATAGAATAAAATAATTATAAATCTAATTATAAATCTATATTGATTGGTATGTGACACACAATTTGTATTATTTAAACTGCAGAGTCAAGAGAAAAAAGTTTTGTAAAAGCAGTTACAAATATATTAATGGTGTATGTTTTTTTAAATCTATTTACCTGTTTGAATAAACACAGTTGTTAAAATAAATAACACATAAACACTTCGTAACAAACTCGTCATAATGTACGTAATTTATAGTACTTCTTTTTATTTATTGTCTATATAATATCATTCCCTGAAATCAAATAATATAATAATTAGATCACGCGATTTATCACGATGCATAATTGTGTACAATGATTTATAAGGGTCCGATGTAAATAATAATATAGATGGTATTAATTAAAGAATTCATCGTTTTTTCACGATTGCATATTTATAGTTGTTGATCATTTCTATTTTACCATCAATTGTTCACTCCTCCACTTCATTGATTATTTCCTCCATAAAACCATCTCTTCCCCACCTCCACTACACCGGTTATTCCCCCACACAATCACCACTCTATCGCTATTCCACCTCCACCTGTTATTCCTCCACACAACCACCACTCTATCACTTCCGCCTCCACCGGTTATTCCCCACATAACCACCACTCTATCACTTCCACCTCCACCGGTTATTCCTCCACACAACCACCACTCTATCACTTCCACCTCCACCGGTTATTCCCCACATAACCACCACTCTATCACTTCCGCCTCCACCGGTTATTCCCCACATAACCACCACTTCACCGATTATTCCTCCACACAACCTCCACTCCTCCCCCACTCCCAACCACTACTGCTGCTCAGGGTAGCTTCGCCTCAGTAACTTTCACCGCCATGTTCTAATAGAAACTTTCGAGCTCTAGTTTCACTGTACCTAAAGAAAGTGAAATTCCTCTGAACTCAAGTCAGTGGGCAGCGATAGTCGCTCAAATGATCTTAAAAATGCAGCCCGTTGCTTATTATTAGTCTAATATATTATATATTTTCGTTATAACTCTATTTCAATATCTATTAATTGTTATCAGTTTTGCAATTATTTATGAGAATATAGATAGGTTAAGAAAATTATGTTTCATTATATTTTGCCAAATTTAGGTCTATTTCCTGCACTCGTCTTACTGATCGTTCATCACAATTACTTAGTTATATTATATATGTTTTTTTTTATTTTAACTCAATTTACACAAGCAATTACGTGTACGTCGTATATACGGTTAATTGTTTGTTATACGACATTACGGTGTCTCAATGTTCGTAATGTTTGTGAAATTTCCGGTCTGTGCCTTCATGCAGAAATATTTATTGGATAAATTCTATTACATAATAACAGGAATAAAGTATTTATTTATTGCATAAATGAAAAAATTCTTAAGCGTAAAGATTTCCATTTGACCTCATTAAGATCAAACACTGCGTTATTGATCGAAATCGTTATTTAAATTCATATCAACATATAAATATAACGTATTGTTTATTTTATTTCAATATTTCTCATTCATTATTGAGTTTAATTGAATTTAAATATATTTTATATCCATACCTACCTACTTATTTATATATAAAACAGTTTAGAGTTATAGGACGGCTGAGCATTTTTGATCATTTTAGAAAAAAATAGCTAGGGTAAGTTCAGAATTATCGGACAGTTTCGCATCTTCGGACATTAAGAAAAAACTATTTACCTAGGTACCTAGGTAATAATGATTATTTCACTAGGATTGTTTGAGTAAAAACAACCAAACTCGGATTGGTTGTTTTTACTCAACCTACCCAGGCTATCCTAATGGAATAATTATTATTATATCGTTTTTTCTTATATGATCAAAAAAGTGTAACTGTCTTATAACTCGGAACTAACCCTAATCCGTTAAATAGATTTTGTCGCTTGTGGCGGCAATTTGCGGTTACTTCCATGTTTGCGGTCTCCGACCGCCAAGGCGCTAACCTAGAAGATTCCAGAGGACGAAATATCAATCCCGATTATCCATCATAATCCAGCAGCTTTCTTGTCCAGCATCGTCAAAACTGGTTAAGTATCATTCTGTCCACAATAAAATTAATTTAAATAGATATAGGGATTAATTCATACGGTCATACCTAGATTAAGTATTTGTAGCAAAATTAATGTACCTAAACATAGGAATAAATTCAAAATTGTTCGTAGAGACTAGAGAATACAGGGACGTCTCTTTTGTCCGACGCCCCAATAGTCTGTCTGTAACATCTTTCTGTATGTTATTTCTGAATTCTGGTTTTATTTTTTGGTTATAATAGGATCTCTTTACCTTTACGGTTCAAAATTGCTGGAAGCGTTACTACCTAACCATAAAATGTTTAAATTTAACTATTAAATATGTAAATTACCATACACCAACTGATTTAAACAATCATGTAGGTACCTAGTTAGGTACTATGCAGTGTGCACATGCACATACCTACGCTTCCCCATATTTCAGAGGCTGGAAAGTTGTAAGCCAATTTTTGAGCCAAAATTTCACAAAAATTCAGAGCAAGCCAATTTGACTCAATTTTTGAAGATTTCAAGCCAAAATTAACATGGGAACGTAGGAATTAATTCAATATTCAAAGCCAATTAGACATATCTGAGTTTTGAACGTTTGACCTTTTGAAATCTAAGCCAATTAATTGGCTTTAACTGACATACTTCAGTCCCAGTCTGTATTTGGCGCACAAAATTCCACTGACTTCTTGAAAAAGCTGAAAAAATCCATCATAAATTTCCAGTAATTTGGCTGATCCACCAACATTTTACTCATTTTTCCACCGAAAATTAATGGTAACATAAGAATAAATAGCTAAAAATCCACCAACTTTGCCAGAATATTATTTTCACTGGAGAAAAATTCCACCGACATGTCGGTGGAATTTTTCCACCTTTGAACATATTATTCTGGTAATGTGGGGGTAAAATGTTGGTGGATCAGCCAAATTACTGGAAATTTATGGTAGATTTTCTCAGCTTTTTCAAAAAGTCGGTGGAATTTTGCGCACCAAATACAGACTGGCATAGAGATCTCTAATTGACTAATTCTGTTATATATAAATATAGGAATTAATTCAGAAGTGTTTGTAGCAAAATTAATGTAAATATAGGAATTAATTCAAAATTGTTTGCCACTCGCCAGTCTGTATTTCATGCAATTCGTGGTAAATTCCCAGTCTGCAGAACATGGAACATATTAAACATTTTCTGTGTGAACAATCCTTAATTTCCTCCTATATTTAGTTATTTACATGTATTTTACTGAGAACAGAAGCCAAAATAGAGGACTTCTTGGAGAACACTTTACCAGTTCGGTTCCTACAGTCTGGGTAAATTCCACTGACATGTTGGTGAAATTTTTTCCTCTTTGAAAATATCAATATAATATTCTGGCCAAGCTATTTATTTTTATAATTCTATGTTATTACCAGACTGCCAGTCTGCAGAATATGGAACATTTTTCCAAGACTCTGCGGGAGTTTTTGATTGAATTTTAGAAATTGGAGATCTCTGCGGGAGATTTTGAATTAATTCCTATGTTACCATTAATTTAGCTGCGGGAGATTCTGAATCTGCTGCTGAGTGTCAAAGAATAACTGTCTCTCAAATTAAAATCTCTGCGGGAGAAGAGACACATTCTGCAGACTGGCCAGACTGTTTTTCAAGGTAAATACAGAATTCCACCGACATGTCGGAGGAATTTTTCTCCCTTTGAAAATAATATTCCTGCAAAGTCGGTTGATTTTTAGCTGATTATTCCCCATGTTTCAAAGTATGGACAAAGTCTCCACTCTCCAGTATACTGGTGACTTATGAGGGGTGAAATAAGTTTAAAAACCTGTAATTACCATTCTGTACTTGGTGCACAAGATCCCACTGACTTTTTCAAAAAGCTGAAAAAATCATCCAAGTTACCAATAATTTGGCTGATCCACCAACATTTTCCCAATTTATCCATTGAAAGTTAATGGTAACATAAGAATAAATAGCTAAAAATTCACTGACTGTACTAGAATATTATTTTCAAAGAGGAAAAATTTCTACAGACAAGTTAGTAAAATTTACCATGAAATATAGTGTGGCCCTCGGTCCCTCACAAAGCTAGTAATTTTGTTAACAATATATCTTTTAGGAGTAAGAAACAAGATCCTCTTTGGAATATTCCATGCCAACTGCCAGTTTAGACGCTGATTTATTCTGCAGACTACTGTGGACTAGACAAAGACTGTATAGTGTATAAAATACACAATAACACTAGATTGACAAGATAATGGATGTTGATTATTGAGTTTATTATATCATTTCAATTCATTGAAAGTTGTAGTAATATGTTCAATTATTAATGTATCACCTATCTTAATTTCCAGGTATAATTTGTTTTGCTATTTTTGTTTGTTACTTTTTAATTCATCATGGGAATACAAGGGCTATCAAGACTGATTGCAGATGTTGCTCCAAATGCTGTCAAAGAAAATGAAATTAAAAACTATTTTGGTGAGTATATCCTTATGTGAAAATCAGTTACTATTTCAGACCTCAATTAAGTCAATTCCCATTCCATCTTCAAGTTAGACGCTAATTTTAACAATATAGTTTACTTCTTGCAATATATCAAAGTATTAATTATTAATTTACCAATACTCACGGATTTTCTTTGCTCTAAAATTGCCTATGAATATGATCTATTAGTTGTGACTATTTCTTTCATAATACCCAATGATTATTATAATTTAAGTAGAATTACTTTACTTAATTAGATAAAATATGAGCTATCACAGACACCAGATACTAATTAATAATCAATACTTTTTCTGATGATGATTCTGTATCACTCTTCAGTCTTCACTATGATAGTCACCCACTGACTATAAAATATTAAAATTTTGACTTTAATTTATTCATGTGTGATTTTAAGTCTTTTACATATTACTAAAGAATATATTTATTTAAAATCTACAATCCATTAGATTAAAATCTTTCAGGTGTAGTTAATGTTATATCTTTCTTCAAACCTATGATATTTTTTTCAGGAAGGAAAGTGGCTATTGACGCCTCCATGAGTCTTTACCAGTTTCTGATTGCTGTGAGACAAGAGGGAAATATGCTCACCTCAGCTGATGGTGAAACAACCAGGTAACTTGTCTTCATATTGTCTCTAGTAACTAGAATTTCTCTAGCATGTTTAAAACAACAAGGTAACTTGTCTTCATATTGTCTCTAGTAACTAGAATTTCTCTAGCTTGTTTAAAACAACAAGGTAACTTGTCTTCATATTGTCTCTAGTAACTAGAATTTCTCTAGCTTGTTTAAAACAACAAGGTAACTTGTCTTCATAATGTTTTGAACCTTTAATGACCAATGTCCTCTGGGGAGGACATTAGAAAAACATCAAATGTTTAAATTTCTTAAATACAAGCATATTCTAGGAGTAAGAAGCGTACAAATAAATGTAGGCAATTCCACATGGTTATTTTAGATTTTGAACCACTCAAAGTTCTTGCCAAAAGACATGAGAGTTTATAAAAAATGAAATTAAAGTCTTTGAAACATATTCTTTTTTAAGCACGTTATATATATATCTCATATTTATCTATCAAGAAAATTAATTTTGGCCTGTAATGTGTCTTGGATATAAATGGGTTGGATAACTAGAAACATTGATGCAAGACTTAACATTTCAGTTGGAACTAAATTATCCTTATTATAGACTGTAGTTATAAATGTGTTCTTTTTGTCCAGTCACCTGATGGGTTTCTTCTACCGCACAATAAGAATGGTTGAAAATGGCATCAAACCAGTGTATGTTTTTGATGGTAAACCTCCCACTATGAAGGGTGGAGAATTAGCCAAGAGAGCTGAGCGAAGAGAAGAGGCACAGAAAGAGTTACAAAAGGCAGAAGAGGCTGGTAAGTACATTCACTTGCTATAATTATTAAAAATAATTTAAAAAAGCATAAGAAGCTGGTAAATTTATGGCTTTCAAGATATCAGTCTTTAATCTAACAGACTGTTTTTACTTGCAATAATTATTGATTTATTTTTCAGGCGATTCTGAAAATATTGAGAAATTCAGTCGTCGTTTGGTGAAAGTTACTAAGGAGCATGGACATGAAGTACAGAAACTACTTGGGTTGATGGGTATTCCCTTCATGGTAGCCCCTTGTGAAGCTGAAGCTCAGTGTGCTGAGCTGGCAAAGGCTGGAAAGGTAAAATCATGCATAATAATAATCAATTATGCATTAATTTCATCTTTAACTTTTATTCTCGGAGCATAAATTTTATTTTTCCTTTTCAGTAGCCAAATTATTGGCATCCATATGTGTAAAATCTTTATATTTGTTATGGATCTATAAATTAGCCTTATCAATTTCATCTGTAACTTTTTTCTCCGCATAAATTGTGTTTCTCCTTTTTAATAGCCAAATTATTCTCATCCATCTGTCTAAAGTGTTTATCTTTCAGGTGTATGCCGTTGCCACTGAGGATATGGATGCCTTGACATTTGGCACTCCTGTTCTCTTGAGACATTTGACATTCAGTGAAGCAAGGAAAATGCCCATCAAAGAAATTCATCTGGAGAGAGTGTTGAGTGAGAGTGGTCTCTCGCAACAAGAGGTGATCCATCATAAATTCTGATTATTTAACAATTTTTAATAAATTTACATTCTTGATCTTTCTCCATTTGATGTAAGTTCATGTTATAATTGAAAATAAAAATTATTAATCTCATTTAAATAATCCAAGTAGGGTAAATTACGAATTATCGGTAAATTTCATATTTTCGGTCATATAAGGAAAAACGATATTCCAATTGTTATTTAATTTTCATTTTAGTTGGTATCCATGATACCTGCATTGGAATATCGTTTTTTCTTATATTACCGAAGATATGAAACTGAACAATAATTTGTAATTTACCCTATCAGTATTGGTGAAAATTGTGGTATTGTCCCATCCCTGCTTCAAATTATTCTGATTTGCTAATGTCTTGACATCAAACTACTGATAATATTTCAGCTTGATTAATTCCTCTACATCATTTAGTTCTAGTTTTCCTGAAGTCATTTTTTCGCTGTAATTTTTTGTGTAGCTACTACTTTATTCTCATTCTTTCCCATGTTTCAGTTCATCGATCTTTGCATTCTTCTTGGCTGTGATTATTGTGACAGTATCAGAGGCAAGTTTTTTCTATCATGATTGAATATGTACCAATAATTAATAAAACCTCAATTAATATACAAAATATCCATATCCTAGATACAAAATTATACAATGCTAATTCAAAAAACAAATAATAATACTAAATCAATATGAGAATCCATTACGTAATGGAACATTGTTCATTGATCCACCAATTTAGGAAATTCCTAATTTCCTTTGTTATTTTGATCAGTGGGTAGATTCTCGATTGGATTTCATTTTATCTTCTGAAATGATTGTAGCTTCAAGTTATTCAAATTGTCATACATACTGAGAAGTTCGAGAATAATTTATTTTTATCTGACATTAAGGTTTTATACTTTTCTACAATTCTTAATAATTATTAATTTATTATAGCGATCTACATGAATAATTATTACTAACTAGCAGTCTATAGTATCAATAAAGATAGAAACTCATTTTTAGCCTATTGTTTCTTACAGTTTGAAAATACAACTACTAATCCATAACTCTAATCATTTATTTCTTATCAGGTATTGGCCCCAAGAGAGCCATAGAGTTGATACAGAAGAACAGAACCATAGATGAGCTGATTAACAACTTAGACACCAAGAAGTACACAGTGCCTGTGGATTGGCCCTATGCTGATGCTAGGAGACTTTTCATTGAGCCAGAGGTTACTGATGGCAAGGAGGTTGAGGTGAGTGAAAGGCATTTTTTAAATATTTTAGAAGATTTTTTTCCACCACATTCACAACTTGGAGTGAAAACTCAACACAGAGTTATTTAAAAAAGAGATTGTAGTCATTGTGATGACTGATGATTTAGATATTCTCCATAACTGCTAGCTATTAATTGCTATATTGTCTGTTAAAATGAAGTTCTATTCATACTAGACTGAAGTGCTGAGTATATACTACTGGCAATGGTGATTGTCAGTATCGAAAAAAATTCCCAAGAAAAGAGGCAACCTAGATCCAGAATTAGGTATGAAATGTGAAAATTCGAGCACAAGTAACTAATTCTGTGTGTTCATACTTTGCAGGAGAAGCTTGTTGAAGAAAGATATCAATTTGACTATAATAATTTCTCAATTGATTTTAACAAAGCAATCAACAGTAGCAATATTGCTGATGTAGAGTTGGAAACCATTGCTATGAGATTTAATTCTGACGAATCTGTAACTATTTACTTAACCTATCTGCCTCGTATTCTGCCTTCAGAATTTAAATTATTTAATAACTGTGAAAACAAATTACACTCCTTGCCTTTCCTTTTGATTATGGACAGTAAAATAGAGAGGCAAGAGAAACAGGAGATCTGGTGGAATAGGGATTGCCAGGAAGCGCACCGAGAAAAAGTTCGATCTGAAAGAGCTTTAAAAAGAAACCATAATGAGAAAAATCTAGCAAGATTTCGAAAAGCTAAGACAAGCGTTAGATTTATCTGCAAGAAAGTTAAAGTAGCTTCGGGAAATTAGCCTTGTCATGAAGAGAGCGATTGAAAAACATTTTAACAATAAAACAGTTTTTTTATTGCTGTTTGCATGAATTTCAATTAAATAATTTCGTATTTTGCATATGGCTTTGTCATAGTAACGGGCATCTGTTATTATTTTTTGATTGATTTTTAAAATCCAGTTTTATTAAAAATTATAAATAGACTCTGTGGAATTTTGCAATTAGCTTTGAAATAGTAGAACCTAGGTCCTAGAGGGCAGGTATTGTACCATAAAAGATTTATTTTATTCAAAATTTCTTTTAAATATTTCAAGAAGTCCTCTTCAAATTTGCACATTTTAATGCATTTATCATCTGAGGAATTGCAGTTGCTTTATTATCTATTCTTTTGTCTATTATCTTTTTGGCGTTCGGTTTCAAATCATTACTGCATCTCTTAAATATTGATTCATGCATTTTCAGAGCTATTACTCTATTCATTGTTCATTTCTTACTTCTCAGCTGAAGTGGAATGAGCCAGACATTGATGCTCTGGTACATTACATGTGTGAGGAGAAGGGCTTCAATGAGGAACGTATCCGAAACGGAGCAAAGAAGCTAACTAAAGCACGGAACACCGCCACTCAGGGCAGATTGGACGGATTCTTCAAAGTGCTGTCCTCTCCCAAAACTGAAACTGGAAATAAAAGAAAGGTGCGTCTTTTATTCATTGCGTTTTATTTAACATTTATTTATTATTCACATCTATATTTTTGTGTATTGTGTTGTATTCAATATTTAACATATTTGATATCTTATTTTTTATTCCTATCTTTCACATCAATTTTTATGTTTCAGTTAAATGAAAAGAATTCTTCAAACAAGAAAGTTAAAACGGGTGGAGGAAAATTCAAGAAACCAAAATAGGTTCAGTGAATTTGCATGTTGTCTCGTTCAGTGATATTTTAGTTAGCTCTATTTCCAATATAATCTTAAACAGATAATTTTACCTCAATAATAATGATAAAGTTAAAATGTGTGTTTTTATCAACCTTAGCCCCATGGACTCTGTTCCTTTCATTCTATGGTGAAGGGGAGAGAAGGGGCGTGGCGACCCCTGGGCTCCAAGCTATTTTGTACCATAAATTTCCCTGAAATTATTCATATACACTTTATAGTGGAAATTTATATTTAACTATTTAATTTTCCAATCTTTTAATAAATCCTCACCTCGTGATACCCAAGAAGAACAACATTGTGATTAAATTTAAAGGAATAGCTAATTAATTTATAGTTCTTATGTACCTGTAATTAATATAGGCGTTCTGGGGAGCTGACTATAAATAGGTTGGCTCTTGCTCCGGAGTTATATAGAATGTAAAGGAAGTCTCCGGCTGCAGCTCTGGAGCCTCTTTTTAAAATTTAAAGCTCCGGCTCGATTCTACAGTTCGCTAAGCTTCAGCTCCGGAGTTCCAAAATGTGCTAGCTTCGGGCTCCAGTTCCCCAGCCCTGAATATAAGCTCAAACTATTTTCCATGTCGAGCTAATTTTGTTAGGCCGTATTATCCCATCATAGAGTATCTTCCTGTTGCCCTTTAAATAATTTAATAATGTCTTCAAAAGATGACTATTCTGCCAGCTCTAAAAGTGCCTTGAAATTGAAGGGTGTCAAAGATCCGTCTCTGAAGAAGTAAGTTTATATTAAGCTAGGCTCTTTTTATTTAAATACATTAAAAAAAACTATCACTCTTATGTGGTGTAGCTATTTACCCATTTTTCCAAAATTTAGAATATCCTACCGATATATTTGAACAACTGAGAACTATTTTTAATTATTTATAAAATCCTGCAATAGTAAAAAATGCATCATAATTTTAAAAGGAATGAAATGTTGAAATAAGAAGCTGATCTTTCTCTTAAATATAAATATTCTTCAGTAATAATGTTATCATTTATATACTAGGAAGAAAAAGAAGAAATCAAAGAAAGACGTTCCTGCGGAGAGTCAACAGGAAGTTCTAGACAGTCTGTCAGAAAGTGCATCCAAGGTACCATCTGGTGGCTACAGTGCTACCAGAACACAAGCAGAAATACACTTCATGAACCGCCAGAGAGCGAGGGTGAGGAATATAATACTGAAATGCAGTTATTTAGATCATATTTACACAAAATAGAGTTATTTCGATAGGCTCTAGGAAAGTTCATCCGCCCCCAAACACCCCCCTCCCCCTGCCAGGTCATTGAACAATCATGAAGTGTGCAGTACAACAAACTAGCGGATACAACAAACTACAAACGGCCATTTATAATTCGGAGACGGAATTTTCCAGACCGAAATTTCTAGTCGGCATTTAGATCATATTTACCTACAGTGTTATTTTAGATCATATTTACATAAAATGAGCCTATTTATATCATAGTTATCTTAAAATGGGTAGACTATAAGGTTCATCACAGACTATATAGAATAATCTGTGGGTTCATATATTTTAGTCATTGAATTTTACAATTGACTTATTTTAACTAAGCACATTAGGGTAAGAATGGAATGAAACCTATTTTTTTTATATTGAATGTCTGAATTTGTCAAACTTCAATATTTTCTTTCTTTTCAATGATATATAAATAAGGTTTCATCTTTGTTCTTCAATATTTTCTTTCTTTTCAATGATATATAAATAAGGTTTCATCTTTGTTCTAGTCAATTTTGCAAGATTTATATGTAAACTAATGAAAAACTAATATTTGAATAATTCAAATCAGTTATTTTCCAAATAATTACATAATCAGACTGTAATAAGTAGCAAGCAATAATGAAACTCTCCATTCTATTTCAATCCGTGCCCTGTTGTATATTTCTGTCTTAGTTTCTTATACTCTCTATTTCTAATAAATCTTTTAATATCCAAATAGGAAGAACAAAGAATCCGAAACAAAGCGTCCAAAAGCCACAAGGAGAAAGTGGAGGAATTCAACAGAAATCTGGATTCACAATCTGAACATTTCGATATTCCCAAAGTTTCTTGGACCAAGTAAATTTATGTTGTTAATTATTTATTTTGTACACATCTTGAACATTCATAATCCATGTAAATTCTTTTCATTTTGTAATTAATTATTGAAGGACTGAATATTCTTTTTAAGATGTAAGACTGAAAGGTGATTTTTGTTAATTATTTATTTAGGTTCTAGATGTGTATTTCTAAGTTAATTACTACCAACTATGTGACTCGTCTGATAGATGAATAATATATTTTTAGAAAGCAAAGTTACTGATTTTAATTAATTACTCGACATACAATGGTAGCATATGTATGAGCATATATACTTGGTGTATGAGATTCTAATTGATATTATCTTACAAAGAAATAAGTAATTCACCCAAATTCAACTTGTTTTCATTAAAGATTTAGAAAATATTTCATTTCATTTTCTACTGGTTTAAAGTTAATTCTTCCTTACGGTAATCTCGTTAATTATTTTAATTAAAGAGAATCAGATTTGTCCAAGTCTATAAAATTAGTTTGCAATAAATAAATAAAAACTAGTTTATTTTAATTATGATGGTTTTTATTGTTTTCTTTTTCAAATTAGATATTTCTTAAATTTTAGTGCAGTTTAAAAAAATTATATTTTTGAAAGAATTAATTAAATATATTGATGTATGTAGATTATGTTGCGATCTCTGATTTTTTTAAATAAAGATTTTGTAGAATAATAACTTAATAAGTATATGCAACAGACAGATTGTATGGCGTAGTCTATATTATGTAGATATATTATATATAATAATAAACCCATCCTTATACCTCAATGGTGGTCCGGTTAAAAATTAATGCGAAAGGGGGCAGGGGGTCTGATTATCAGACTAGGGGTTTGAAACATTATTGCCGATCCCCCCCCCCCCCCTTTATTGTCCCGAGGCTACATCTAGGTAGGCCTTCTTTTTGTTATATTGTAGATTTTACGTTTTGTTTAGTTTGGCGCCCTTTTTCTTCAGTTTCCCTTTGTATCTATCCTCAATTTCTTCTTATTTCCTCTTCCTTCTGCCTTGCTATATCCATGGATAAGCAGACTGACTGTGTAGGTCTCTTATCCATGGGTGACTATTCTTGCCATCCATGCTCTGGGTCGACACGGTTACCTGTGGTAGTCGAGTAGTCGACCTAGTGCATGGAGCGTACTTTCACTGTCCCCTCTTCTACGAGGCTTTCTTCTCTTCATGTCTCTTTGGATCACCTCGTAGTGGATAGGAACAACTGTTAAACCCAGAAAATAATAATAGTAATTAATGCGAAATAGCTCAAAAATATACAATTTTTGTCGTGTTTTTAGTCTTTTAAAACTATACCTGAACATAATATCACACCTAAGTGACATCACAGAAATGGCAAAATAATGGAAGGTGAATCATGCCTTCATTTAATATGTTCATGCCTTAATAATTATTTATATACAGGCAGGCTTCGCTTTAGGTACAACTCACTTTAGTAAAAGTGGTCCTTATTTCGAGTCATGATTCGAAATAAGAACCGTTGGTAGACATAGAAAACTGAGATAATTTTCTCTGATTATTTCACGGTAACTAAAAAAAATCATCAAAATTATAATCCAGATGAGGTTATCAGAAGCAATTGGTTCAGAAATTCAACATGTCCCATTTTAGGGTAAGTTCCGTGTTATCGCACGGTTCCATATTTTCGAACACGTAATATTCTTTATATAATAATCATTATTTAACTTTTATTTCAATTGGTATCCATGATACCAATTAGAATAGAAGTTAAATAATAATTATAATATTTTCTATTCTGACGTGTCCGAAATTGTAGAACCAATCAATAACTTGAAACTTAATTAGTACCATACTACCAAAAACATTTCATAGAGCATAAAATTGCGGTTTGTTAAATGTAGCACAATAATTATAGAAATCTAAATATCTATTAATTACTCACCTATACTGAGTGAGATTTAAGCTATGTATGGATTTTAAAACATTTAATAAATGCACGACTTTAATCTTTTTCATCACAGTCACAAACAGTACTATAATAACTCTAAAACCAATTTTCTTTCTATAACTCATAGAAAATAAGATATATGTATTCGAGGAGTGACTATTATAAATTCTTGTTACTTTTATTCGCTCAAGTTACAGTTTGGTAACTAAAGCGGGGATGCCTGTACAACATACATGTTGTCTAATCCCAAATTACTTTCAAAATCCTTTTTATAGCAATTAAGTAATAAAATACCTACCTGTGTAAAAATCTAGGTGATGAAGTTCATGTCTTCTATTTAAAGTAAAGCAATATGTTTTTTCACAATTCAAAAACACGCACGTAAAATATTTGAAGGAAAATCTCCCTTCTGAATCAATTTATAATTATTATGTATTCTCCTCACATTATATAGCATTAAAATGAATTATTTTTAGTTACTATATAATATAATGATACAAAAGTAAAATAGCATGGCTCATAAATTCACCATTTAATATTTCAAAAATTAAAATAATTTGAATTCAATATAATTTAAGTCCATAATTCAGGAGTTCTCTAGACAGAAATCGTATTGTTATGATAGGCAACACCCTCAGCTGTTTGGTTTGTTTATGTTATTAGAATTATCGCACTGTCGTGATAGGAGTGAAGATATCTTCTAAAGATTCAAGTAAGGATTTGACCTTTTGTGAGACTTTTCATTGAGTGTTTTTGTGATTGAATTTGAAGTGTGTTCAGTGTTGCAATAGGTTGCTACATGTGAAAGCATATTGGCTAGTTTTTCTGGTTCCCAACCAACATTATAGGTAGTGAATACTTATAACTGCCATGTTTCAAAGTATGGCAGGAAAGTCTCCAGTGCAGTGAAAAAGTGAAATACCTAGTTTTTCCACTTGAAAACATAGTTACCTATGCCGAACGTCTGCCGGATTTTATCTGTTGATATATTTGGTTGACCTCAGTCCATTTTACAGAGTATGTCAGTCAAAGCTAATTAATAGGCTTAGATTTCAAATGGTCTAAACTCGGATATATCTTATTGCCCAACTGCAGGAACTGGTAAAGTGTTCTCCAAGAAATCCTCTATTTGAACTTTTGTTCTCAGTAAAATACATGTACCTAAATAAAATATAAGAAATTAAAAATTGTTCTCACACTAGATTGTACCTATTTGGTGGTAAATTCCAATGATATCTCAGGAGATATTCAATTTCTCTAATTATCTAATAAAAAAATTCCTGCAATGTTGAGGATATTTAGCTATTACTAGTTCCTATATTACCATTAATATTTGGAGGAGAAACTGATAAATTATAAATGTTGGAGGACTAGACAAATTTATGAAAAATGTTGGCAGCTATTTCTCAGATTTTTGTAAAAGTCAGGAGTTCCTGCAGTGCATTAGCTAAATACAAACTTGTTTGCACAGTAAATGTTAAATGTCCCAAGTTCTGCAGACTGGTTAAGACTATTAAATTTAGCTTACAATTTTCCAGCCTCTGAAACATGGACCTTAGTGTACTGTGTCTGTAGGCTGTAGCTCAGCCTAGTTTCAGAGAATGTTCATAGAGACTTTGAGTCGCCAATATAATTTTTTTTTTATAAAAATAAGTCAGCAAAAATTAGTAATGCAGTTGCCAGACGCCAGTTGTCTATTTAATTCCAATTTTGAAAGTAGACAGTCATCAATATACCTATTGTAACCTATATTGTTATACTTACCTAATTTAAACATATCTTAATATTTAATTGAGTGTATCAGCCAATCAGAGAGGCATACAACTAATACCGTAATACCAGCCAATCACAGAGAGCCTGAGAGAGGCGTACTTTCTTTCAAAGTTATTCATTTTTTTTTTCGATAATTAGTCGGAGCATCAAATTAAAATGACAAATAGTGACCCAGTCTGTATTTGGTGCACAAAATTCCACTGACTCTTTCAAAAAGCTGAATAAATCCACCATAAATATCCAGTAATTTGGCTGATCCACCAACATTTTGCTTATTTTTCAACCGAAAATTAATGGTAACATTCGAATAAATAGCTAAAAATCCACCGACTTTGCCAGAATATTATTTTCAAAGGGAAAACCACGAAATACAGACTGGGTAGTGACCACATAATTCATAACAAAAGATTGACAGAAAATTCATAAACATTGTGGAGAGCGCCATATCAAAACAAAATGGCGGCTTTGTTTAAATTTCAACAAAGATGCCCTGTTCCGCCGTTTATGATTATGAGTCACCAATTTTAAATTTAAAGTGCTCATTAGTCGTCTATATATGTGAAAGAAACTTATTTTAAGTTGACAATTAATTGGCGACTTGGTACATACTCTTAAACTAGGTAGCTCAGTAGTCTAGTTTCAGAGAATGTTCATTGAGTTGCCAATGTCAAGATATGGAGTCGCTCTTCTTTTCTAGAATGCTGTGTTAAACCCAATCAATTTGCTTGAGACAATGTTTTAAAATATGGAAAAAGTCACCACAATACTGGTGACTTTTGAAAGGTGGATTTGAGTTAGAAAATAATTAATTAACCATTAAATCACAAAGGATGTTTTTAAGAGTAAAATCTTCAATAGGCTGTCAAATTTCTATTTTAAAAATAATCTTTAATGTGGTGACTTTCCTGCCACACTTTGAAATATGGCTTAAATTTTGTAAGGACAGTCTTTTGCCAGTTTGAATTTGATTGTTATAAAATTAAAATGATCTGGGTTCCTATCTTTAATTTATAGCCTAAATTTGAGAAATTTCATCTTAATTTGATTTAGTATCTGCTCTCTGGGTGATGGTTTAACTAGATGTATTTTAGAATTTGATTTTAATTCAGTCAAGGTGTATCTTTAATTATTCAGAGGCTGACTTTCTTACTAACTTGTACTAATGTTATTTTTTTTCACAGATAAGCAATCATGCCTCACGCTACCATTTACAACACTCATCCCAAGAATTATGGACCTGGATCCCGTAAATGGTAACTGACTTGAATATATAATCAAATAAGTGATCTAGATGAGATCATAATTTTTAATTATTTAATCATATATATAATGTGATTCCACATTACATCTTAAGTATTTCTAATCTTTAATCATGAAATAATTTGTCAGTGCATCAATTTCAGTATTTTCATACTCAGACCTGGACATCATTTCGTTAGTCTTGTTTCATATTTATGTTCTTCCCAACACTTTCATATGTGGATGAGTTTTTAATAGAATGTTAAGAACTGCAGTGTTCATTTCAACTTTCATTCCACAGAAGTAATGTAAAACTATCATTATTATTAATTGTTCAGACTACAGAAACTGATAAAAGTGGTTGTAGAGATCTCTTACTCTATTCACAGTAAATATAATGAAAACATAAAATGAAATAAAATTATTTAGAATATCCCAAGAATCTCTCATATTGTGCAGACTGACTAATTTTCTCCCTTGTTTTCAGTCGCTCATGCAGCAACAGACACGGTCTGATCCGTAAATATGGCCTCATGATGTGCCGTCAGTGCTTCAGAGAATACGCAGCTGATATCGGATTCAAGAAGGTAAGCCAGGAAATGAAAATGCATTGAAAGTAGAATATAGAAAAATTAAATTAGGGTTAATTTATAGCGCTTGCTATAAGACTATATTCTTAAGCAAATAAATCTAGTGAATATTATACAGTTCAATAAAGGACTTTATTTTCCAAAAAAATCTATATTCATTTTTCAATTAATGATTTTTTGAGTTCATGCAATTTGCTAATTTTCAATTTTTCTCTTTTCAGCTGAACTAAGGAGGATGGATTTCTAATAAATCACTTCCCCATGTGAATTGTGTGTTATTACCTCCTTTGTTTTCAAATTCTGAATTCCTGAAATAATATCCACTTAATTATATATGCCTATCCTACCTCAAAAGATAAAAACTTCTGATATGTAAATCCATTAATTTCTTGTTCAAATGGATATATTACACCTGTCAAAATATCAGTGCTTTTAAGGTCCATTCACACATTACGAAAAATTGGAGCAATTTATTGTATAATAAGATATTGCTACAATTTATCATTACGTGTAAACTGTTGATCGTCGTGATTTACAGGCAAGCCTCGCTTTAAGTACAACTCACTTTAGTAAAAGTGGTCCTTATTTCGAGTCATGATTCGAAATAAGAACCGTTCGTAGACATAGAAAACTGAGACGATTTTTTGTGATTATTTCACGGTAACTAAAAACCATCAACTATAATCCAGATGAGGTTATTAGAAGCAATTGGTTCAGAAATTCAAGATGTCCCAATTTAGGATAAGTTCCGTGTTATCGCACGGTGTCATATTTTCGAACATGTGAAAATCTATATAATGATCATTATTTAGCTTTTAATTCAATTGGTAACCATGATGCCAATTAGAATAGAAGTTAACTAATAATTATATTTTCTTTTCTGACGCGTCCGAAATTGTAGAACCAATCAATAACTTGGAACTTGGTACCCCACTACCAAAAACATGTCATAGGGGATAAATGTATCTATTAATTACTCCCCTATACTAGTGAGAGTTAAGCTGTGGACGGATTTTAAAACCTTTAATAAATGCACGACTTTAAACTTATTCATCACGGTCACAAACAATGAAAGACTGCATATTATTATTAATATGCTTATATGCGTAATCTATACTAATAATTTCCCTCGTTTTTATTTATTTGGCGTTTGCTTTTACACTACGGGTATTAAACATGAAGAATGTAACTATGATACGCACGGGAATATTTTGACTCGATATTTAAATCCCCCCCCTGTTTCTATTCAATTTTTAAATGTTTTTATCTATGAAAAAAAGTACCAATTAATGCAGAAAAATTAATTTTATTTAAATTCACTAAAAATCACCTAACAACGAGTAATAAATTACTAATGAAAACCAGTTATTTTTAACGGGAAAATACACTAGTACTCTAATAAATTAATAACCCTAAAATCATATCTTTCTATAACTTATAGAAAATGAGATATATATTCGAGGAGTGACCATTATAAATTTCTTGTTACTTTTATTCGCTTTAGTTACCGTTTGGTAACTAAACTGAGTCGTGATTTGATAACTAAAGCGGGGGATGCCTGTATTAGAATTGGTACCAGGAAGCTCTTTTATACTAACCGTAACAATTTTGAACGTGTAAACAGGATTCCATGAACTGAAAGAGTGTAGCAAAAGATAATTTTAGTTATCTCTGGAAGTATTAGACCTTTCTTTGTTCCAGCGGAGATGGAAAATGAAAAATATTTAGTTATAAAAATAAATTAGATTTTACTCTACGTTGGAAACCCAATTACTGGTAATTATCTAATGCAATTCTAGGAAACAATTTAAGATGAGTAATGACCAATCATCTCGATAAGTTTTATGCAATATGGTGCAATACTTTTGAGTTATAATTGACCATGTACTTGACCGGGTCAAGTTACAAAAAAAAATTGTAGGAAACTCCCAATTGAATATGTAGTGCAAACTGCGCAATCTATAAATATATTTAAAGAAATTTGACACTATATTAAAATTACCTAATAATACTTCGGGCAATAAGGTTGTAAGAATTTTGTAGACTGAGTAATTAGGTCCTTGTACGAGAAACTATAGATTCCAGAATAATTTAGATATGGAAGAATGTAAATCGAATATGTTCTTGGGACCTATATGTCCTAGGCAACAGTTTATAGAAGGCCACCCTATTCTATAAACTGTGTCCTAGGCTCTAGAGTATAAAGGGTTCAGTAGAGATTTATCATCTTATCTACATTATGCTATGTGCAATAAACTAAATGGAGAATTATGAAGTCTCTTCTTAAATAATTTCATATAAGATAGCTAAGGAGTTAAGTTGGAATTTTCTATTAGAATGAGCAATTTGGTTTATAGCAAAATATTAAGAATGGGTATAATTATGATCCTAGTTTTTATATTTTGTTACTCGAAGACTGTTTCACATAAAGCTTCCGAAAAAGCTGGATAAAGTGATTCGGAAATCTTGAAAATTGTCGTCGCTTTATTTAATGTTATATATATATACCATACATTTA
The DNA here is from genome assembly GCA_947561585.1 of Caprella mutica. Taxonomy (NCBI): domain Eukaryota; kingdom Metazoa; phylum Arthropoda; class Malacostraca; order Amphipoda; family Caprellidae; genus Caprella; species Caprella mutica. The sequence continues at coordinate 112,915 of CANNZV010000607.1, forward strand.
AATTGTGAATCATTATAGAGAACAACTAGCTGTAATAACTTGAATTCCACCAATATGATTTCCAACATTTATTGTCTCAAATTTATCTCCTACCTATACATAGATAGAAAACTGTAAACCATGCAGTATACGGTTCAGTATCTATTTTTAAGAACGGTCTTTCAGCCGGTCAATTACCCCGTTAACTATTTTGTCTTCATCTTTTTCGATAACCGAATCACATGTAAATTAAGTCTCTTTTTTGTACATGAGGCAATTCCTGTTTGAGGCACTAAGCCCTGCCCGCTTCAAGACAAAATAGTGTAAGCGGCACTAGTGAGGGACACAATCCCGCCATATCAAGCATGTCTTGATTTTTTACTCAAGAGCGGCAGTGATAAAGAACGGCGATGTTGATAATTGTTCTTGTATAATTAATATCGAACTGTGGAAAATTGATTCGCGTGATGAATATTATTTAATAACAAAGGAAGGGGAGGAGAGGGTACGTGTGTCCAGTTAATATGATAGATAGATAGAAAATTTATTTTTCCAGCTGAAAATACTGTATTTTCAGAAAAAAATAAGTTTTTATTGTTAGTTAACATTAGTCCACATTGATCTTATTTTGTGCTTTTTGTCTCTTTTTTTTTATACAACTAAACACAGTGCTTCCTTTACGCTATAATCAGAGGTGGACATACTGCAAGTGGTGAACGGCTGCAATGGCACTACGTGGTGACGGTGTAAAAGCGCACCAGTAATCACTCACGCTCATTGCTTGTATGGGTGGGGCCTAAAATTATTCATAGAGAATGAATGCGCGGGAAATAGTGTACGTATGAAAGGGCCTTCATTGAAACTAAGCTGCAAACTTTTCACTTTTCCACCATTCTGTTTGCTCCAAGGTATTTTTAACTACAAGGTAGAGTATTGCGCATGTTCATATCAAGATGATTACAGTTTTGTTGTGGAAGACGCTGGCTGGTGTGCGGCCGTGTGCCCCATGGTAATTATTTTTACATAGAAACAAGGTCTGTTATTCATTCTTTCAACTTGATTGAAATTCATTCATTCTTTCAACAAGTTGAAAATACCTTTCAACTTGTTTTTTTGGACTAAACTGGCTGTATTCAGCATTGTGAAAACTTTTCATATATTTTTTAGTGAGGTTTAATAGGGAAAAACGTATTGTTTTTCTTCAAAGTACGTTTATGTGAGAGCTGTCGATCCTGTCTCTTCATATCCTGTCTATTTCTTCCTAATTCTACATTTTTAGAAAACCTAAATAATTTAATCATAACAATAACACTTTTTTCATTGCATCCGCACACAGCACAAACAACCACGGCAAAAATTCTTATATACAAATAACTAATTAAGTCGCTGTATGCCTGTATCTATTATTGCAGGGGCACACGGCCGTGTTTTCGTATCATCGTATGTGCGTATTTATTTATGCGCAGAGGAGTCTAAAATTCATATCAAGGCGTAGCCACAGTACATAGAATAGTATATTCTCTGTACTGTGGCGTAGTATACCTTGTTAAGTTAATATACCTTGGTTTGCTCCTAGGGTCTAGAAAAAAATGATTTTGATGTTACTTTTTAACTCAATTAAATTTACCAAAAATTAATTTATACTTACATTATCATCATCATCATGGTAATTAATATTAGAATTGCTGTATTCTGTATACATGAATTGGTATAAATATATAGCCACATGATACCTACCACAGCTTTCTTAGCACAAGCGCTTGCTAGCAACTTTCCTCACCATTTGTTATTAGTTGTGGCAGTGGCGCCATCTCTTGGCGGTGTGGAGCATCTTACAATATTGCAGTACAGTCTCGCAGATAAACACATAAATAAAAAAAGAAAAGAGGCTCGCAGTGAGTCTTTGGAAGCCGGTTGTGCTGCACAGTACTTCACAGCAACACTACTGGACTGGAAAAGATACTAGACATGAATTATTTCATATTATAGGTGAGTTTATAACCTATAAATAAGTATAGATAAATCTTAATGACTGAAAACCATGCTAAATTAGTTAGGTAATACTACCTAGTCAATGCTTTACATTGTATAAACTCAGTGCAGCACTACCACGGTGGCACGGTTACCTAGGTAACCTTCATCTATTGATATTTATTAGAGATATTCAGTAAATAGATAGTTACCTAGATTATAGATACCATGCTGTCTTGTTGTAAGTTAAATCAAAACTTTTTTATTTTCACATTGCTATCCAGTACCCAGTCTGCAAAGCATGCACAATCAGTCTCCACACTCCAGATATTTTTTTTGGGCGATTTGTCTCCAAAGATTATCAAATTTCTCTCCAAAATGATCAAAATTTTTCAGAATTCTCTCCACTAATTACATGTAACTAATGATGTAAACATAGGAATTAGCCGCCAGTCTGCAGAATATGTGAGATATTTGGGATATTCTCTCCGAACAATTTTGAATTAATTCCTATATTTACATTAATTTTGCTACGAACACTTCTGAATTAATCCCTATATTTACATTGATTTTGCTACGAACAGAATAAGAGATCTCTACGAACACTTTACCAGTTTCTGGCTTTCTGCAGACTGGGAATTAGGTAATTGTCGTGGATAATTCCAACTGTAAAAGCTGAGCGGCGCACCACAATATGGCGCACCACTGTACATTCTTCAATCAATGATTTCAACCCAGTCTGCAAAGAATGCAAAATCAGTCTTCAGATAGGTAGTAGGTATTTATTTTTGGGGGCAATTTCTCTCCAAAGATTTTCCAATTTCTCTCCAATATGGCCAAAAATCTCAAAATACTCTCCAATAATTACATGTAAACATAGGAATTAATTAAAAAATTGTTGCCGGATAATTCAGGAGACTTATTTCAAGCCATGTTTCAAAGTGACAAGTGTGGCAGGAAAGTTGCCAGTTTGGTGAGAAAATGGATCAAGGTTGCCCAGTCTGTACTCTGTATTTCATGGTAAATTCCACCGACATGTCGGTGGAGTTTTTTCCTCTTAAAAATAATATTCTAACAAAGTCGGTGGATTTTTAGCTATTTATTCCTATATTACCATCAATTTTTGGTGGAAAAATGGGTAAAATGTTGGTGGATCAGCCAAATTACTGGAAATTTATGGTGGATTTTTGCAGCTTTTTCAATAAGTCAGTGGAATTTTGTTCACCAAATACAGACTGTTTATTTATTTTTATTTAGGTTGCCACATTTAAGATACTTTGAAGAAGAAATAGGACTTCCTAGTCCAAGTAAAATAGTATGTCTCATAAACTCACCATTTGTCTCTCCAGCTCTCTCCAAAATTCAACAAATTTTCTCCAAAATGATCAAATTATCATTAATTCTCTCCAAAATAACATTGTAGCATAGGAGAAAAATAGATAAAACTCGCCATTTGCAATTGAAGAGCTCAAAATAACTGTCACAAACTCTCCATTAAAATGGCGAGTTTGGATATGCTTCATTTCCTGGCTCGTAGGCTTCATTTACTATCACCTCTTCATTTTCCTCTTTTATCCGTGACTGCAGCCACCGGTTTTTGCCCTATTTCGTCCCATTCCAAGTAGCTTTTCTACATTTTTGAGCCAAGATATCACAAAAGTGCTGAGCCAAGCCCAGTCTGAGAAGAATGTCTCCACAGACTCAGGATTTTTTAAAGAAATTAGGATTTGGGCGCAGCAAATAACATGAGAACATAGAAATGAAATAGGGCTGTGGTGCAGGATTAATCCACAAATCCTGCTATACTTTTCAGACTGGAGCCTAGCCAATTTGGCTCATTTTTTTGAAGATTTCAAGCCAAAATAAACATGGGAATATAGAAATTAATTCAAAATTTAAAGCCAATTAGACATATCTGAGATTTGACCATTTCAAATCTAAGGGTGCCTGCACACCAAAATATTTAGAGCAAGAAAGAAAGAAAGATTGAATTGATTAACATGGATATGTACGGGAGTGCACACTCTGGAAGCGAGCAAGAAAGAGAGAAAGAAAGACTGAAGAGTGAAAGCGTGTTGAAGATGGTTTCTCTGAAGAGAGTTGAAGATAGTAGCCTAAATCAATGTAATATCTCACAAAGTGTCAGTGTGGTATCACTCTTTATGGCTTTTTTTCTCACCTCACATCTTGCAATCTTTCTTTCTTGCTTTCTTTCTTTCTTTTGGTCTGCAGGCACTAAGCCAATTGATTGGCTTTAACTGACATACTCTTATACATGGTCCATTTATCTCTCCAGCTCTCCAAAAGTAAAAAAAAATTTCTCCAAAATGATCAAAGTATTTTCAAAATAACCTAGTACTTGTAGCTTAAGACTCCCATATTCTGCAGATTAAAAATTTTCCAGACTGCAGGAACTTATCAACTGTTCTCCAAGAAATTCGCTATTTTAGTTATTGTTCTCAGTAAAATACATATAAATTTAGAAGGTAATTTAGGATTGTTCGCACAGAAAATGTTAAAAATGTCCCATATTCTGCAGACTGGGAATTTTTCAGCGCTAGGGTTATACTCTTCATCTACGAAGCGACTCTGGAAAAGTAGTCTTTTATGATGAATTAACTACTCTGTTAGAGTTTAGCAAACCTTTAAATAGCTACATTAATAAATTAATATGAACCCAGTCTGCAGAATATGGGACATTTTTAACATTTTCTGTGTGAAAAACCTGTAATTTCCTCCTATATTTACATGTATTTTATTGAGAAGTTAAGAACAGAAGCCAAAATAAAGGATTTCTTAGATTACACTTTACCAGTTCCTGCAGTCTGGGCAGTCTGCAGAATGTGTCTCTCCTCTCGCAGATATTTTAATTCGAGAGACAGTTACTCTTGGACTCTCAGTAGCAGATTCAAAATCTCCCGCAGCTAAATTAATGGAAACATAGGAATTAATTCAAAATCTCCCGCATCTAAATTAATGGTAACATAGGAATTAATTAAAGAACTCCTGCAGAGATCTCCAATCTCTAAAATTCAATGAAAAACTTTTGTAGAGAGTATTGGAAAAATGTTCCATATTCTACTGACTGGCAGTCTGGCCAAATGACATTGCAGCATAGGAGAAAAATAGATATTTCTCGCCATTTGCAATTGAAGAGCTCAAAATAACTCACAAACTCTCCATTAAAATGGTGAGTTTGGATATGCTTCATTTCCTGGCTCGTAGGCTTCATTTACTATCACCTCTTCATTTTCCTCTTTTATCCGTGACTGCAGCCACCAGTTTTTGCCCTATTTCGTCCCATTCCAAGTAGCTTTTCTACATCCATGAGCATCGTCACCGATGGTGGTAAGTGACTTTGTTTACGGAGCCACTTTCATTTCTGACTGTTTCTTTCATTCCCTTGTATTCGATTTCCTTTTGACTTCAGCGATATGGCCTTTGGTTTTGAATCAAACTAAATTAGTAATTAAATCTGCTGTATACAAAATATATTAATCCAATACCAATTCATTAAATTAAATACAGGAATCTAGACTGTATTTAATGGTAACCACCAACTTGTTGGTGGTATTTTTCTCCATTGAAAATAATATTCTGGCTAAGTCTAAGTCGGAGAATTTTTAGCAAATTATTCTTATGTTACCAGCCGAACTGTTGTAACTTGGATTATGGATTGTCTTTTTTCATTTTTACCATGTTTATCATTTTTTTAACGCTACTTGCAATTTTGGAGGATAGCGCTAGGGTTATGCTCTTCAACTACGAGGTCTTAGATTTTGTGTTAGGTAGGCTTCATTTACTATCACCTCTTCATTTTCCTCTTCCATCCGTGAGTGCAGCCACCGGTGCTTGTGTCCCCTTTTCGTCACATTCCTTGGTAAGTGACTGCATTCATGGAGTAGCTTTTCTGCATCCATGAGCATTGTCACTGATGGTGGTAAGTGACTTTGTTCATGGAGCCACTTTCCTTTCTGACTGCTTCTTCTAGACCCTTGTATTTAATTTATTTTTTGACGTCAGTGATATGGCCTTTGGTTCCGAAGCAGACGTTAAACCCCTACTAAGTTAAGTTCTTATGTTACCATTAATTTTTGGTTCAAAAATGGGTAAAATGTTGATGGATTAACCAAATTACTGGAAATTTATGGAGAATTTTTTCAGTCTTTTCAAAATTCAGTGGAATTTTATGCACCAAATACAGACTGATGGTTAATTAATTATAACACTCTTGTAAACATTATTTTTTTCTTCCCAAACCATTTTAATTGGAAGAAAATTGTCTTAATTGATTGAAAACATTATGGGAGAACTATTTCACAGTAGAAGTAAAAGGGTTAAATTTATTTTAAGGTTTTAATATAAATCTTGAGGATTTATTGAATGTACTTATTAATTTCTAAAGGTTAAATTTATTGTATCAATTTTTTTATTGTGGGTCCTTTACAAATTGGGTGTGAATATGAATTTAAAAGGAAATATATTTAAAATGTCTATTTCTATTCAAAATTATATCATAAATCTCATTTATAAACAGTAATGAAAGAAGATGTTCTATCCTTATTAGTGAATATAGTGGAATGTATTACAAAAATATTGTATTAATGTAACAATAGTCTACATAGATACAAGGAATATACATAAAATACTGTATCACTCTGTTTATGTTTCAAACGTCTAATATACCTAAAGCTTCATCCTTACTGAGTTTCTTGTCTCAAAACATTAGAGTATTTTAGTGACGGGATTCAAGAGTTCACTTAAAATACCTCTTAACCATTTTTTATCATATTATGAAGATTACTGAATTCTTGTTTATTTATTATTTTTTATAACTTTTTGTTAAATTTGACCTTTTTTTTCAGGTCTCTCTAGCAGCCATTAATCTCCTGATTCGCAGCTCACTTCTGACATTAACCTGTGTCAGAGTTGATAAGATATCGGTGGCAGCTAGCCTCAATACCTCCGTGTCTTCACTCTCTGAAAAACCTACTTTAGAAAGCGTGTTAAAGCTCGCCAGTTCCCCCCAAAAATCTTCTGTTCAGAAAGCTCCACCAGTCCATTCTGACATCATGGCTACATCCACTAGTAACAACTCCATGCTGCCTCTACGCAGCAGAGCCAGAGTCTACGCTGAGGCCAATACCCTCAGGACACAAGACTACTGGGACTACGAGTCTCATCTCATAGAGTGGGGGTAAGAGAAGAGCCATTATTGACGTGTCCTGTGAATATCTGTTAACCCATCAAGCCCAAGACATATTGTAGGCCATAAGTAATTTTTTTGATTATTCAGTATTAGATGAATAACCTTTTCAATTAAGAATATGTTTAAATAAAATACATTTTATTATTTTATAAAGTCAAATATCATTTGGGAAAGACTTTAGTGGTTCAAAAATCTCAAATCATTATGTGTCATAGCCTACATTTATTTTTACACTCCTTAACCCTTTCGCGCTGAATGGGCTAATATGTCCCACTAGTAACATTGATAGTCTATTGGGATATATTGTCCCAATAGTCTGTGATGTACACGACTGGTGGGAAATATGGTCCCATCATAAGTGTGATGCAAATACTATATCAATAGATTCAAATAAGATACAAATACATAAATATTATTAAAAAACTTTATTATTACTCAAAATGAACTCGAAAAAATCGGCGTGAAAGGGTTAAAACATCATTTTTTAATGTCCTCTCCAGACTCCCTGAGTACGGTGGTCGTTAAAGGGTTACCTGTTTCTTTCAAAATGCTTTGCACTATTAAAGTTACACAATTTCCATCACTGAAAACCTCCTCTAAAATGCAATTCCATGTTGAGTCTATATGTTGATTTGCAAATCTCTAAATTTTCATTCTATTTCAGGCAGCAAGATGACTATCAACTTGTTCGTAAATTAGGAAGAGGAAAGTACTCTGAAGTCTTTGAAGCTATTAATATCAATAACAATGAAAAATGTGTTGTCAAAATACTTAAGGTGAGATAGATGTCTCTAGGCTTATGAATGATTCTTAAATTGAATGCAATAAATAGAAATATGTTAGGGAATTAGCTGCTGAAAATATTTTAAATTCTTGTCTAACAAATCACTTCAAGTGTAATAATATTTTAATTAATTTAAAATTACTGAAGGGTGCAACAAATGAAATGGTCTGAATTATTTTCAATTAATCACCAAGTTTATGATACTGATTGTGTTTCTATTGATATTTTGCAGCCTGTGAAAAAGAAGAAAATCAAGAGAGAGATTAAGATTCTTGAGAATCTGAGAGGAGGGACCAACATTATCACGCTGCAGGCTGTTGTAAAGGACCCTGTATCCCGTACCCCTGCTCTAGTATTTGAACACGTAAACAACATTGACTTCAAGCAGCTCTACCAAACTTTGAATGACTATGACATTAGATATTACCTCTTTGAGCTCCTGAAGGCTTTGGACTACTGCCACAGCATGGGAATCATGCATAGGGACGTTAAACCACACAACGTTATGATCGACCACGAGAACAAGAGATTGCGACTGATTGATTGGGGTTTGGCGGAATTCTACCACCCTGGACAGGAATACAATGTTAGAGTTGCCTCTAGGTATTTCAAAGGCCCTGAATTGTTAATAGACTATCAGATGTATGATTATTCCCTGGATATGTGGTCCTTGGGCTGCATGCTTGCTAGTATGATCTTTCGTAAGGAACCCTTCTTCCATGGCCATGACAATTACGATCAACTCGTGAGAATTGCAAAAGTTTTGGGCACAGAAGAGTTGTTCGAGTATGTTGAAAAGTATCACGTAGAGCTGGACCCGAGATTCAATGACATACTGGGTCGTCATTCACGAAAGAGGTGGGAAAGATTCGTGCATCACGAGAATCAGCATCTTGTGTCTCCCGAAGCTCTGGACTTCTTGGACAAACTTTTGCGATACGATCACCAGGAACGTCTGACAGCACACGAGGCCATGGAGCATCCCTACTTCACCCCCGTCAGGAACGAGACTGGCTTTGCTAGAGGCTCCCCCACTGTCCCCTCAAACAACATGATCATGCAGGGGGACCTGAGTGCTCTCAAGAAACCTAACCTCTAATTTGCCAACACTGGTGAGTGAATTAAAGAGCTATGGCCAGTTTAACATTATGTTTAAAGAAATTTAATGAGATTTTTGTGGTAACTGTCACTGATTTTTACCTGAATACAGTTTTGGTAGTTTTCTCTCATGAATATTTAACTTGATTATCTTGCTTTAAAATTCACGTCATTTTTGTTGTTTTTCTTCCACAGAGCTGTGAGAGAAGACTGCAATCAGCGCTGTTCTTCTCAAGACGTATGGAAGTATTTAGAATTAGAGGAAAGTCTCTACCTTTCTTACACTTTAGTTGATATATAATTGAAAGTTTAGTGTGGAGTATTCTGATAAGCATTTCGATTCATATTCTTAAGCCAAAGAAGTTAAAAAAATTTCTCATCTTTCACCGTGTGCTGTTGTTCCAAGTTATTGCAATTTTCAACGGATAAAGCACTAGGCAATGATATTAGCTATAGGGTAAGTTCGTAATTATTGGTCAGTTCCACATCTTCGGTCATATAAGAAAATATTTGACCGAAGATGTGGAACTGACCGATAATCAAGAACTCACCCTACCAGTGATATAAACTATTCTGTAGATTATTTCAACATCCTTGTATACTTTTTACCACTGGATGAATTCATAAAATCTTTTGTATATTAAATCCCTCATTTCACTTCATTATAAACAAAATGATTAGTTTTTAGATTGAAGCTTTTTCTGGAGATTTTTCTTGAGGAACTAGCTACGTAATTTACATTGTGTTCTTTTTTAACTGTAATATTAATATTAAAATTCGACTCAATGTTGGTTTTTAAGAGTGCAAACTGAATTACAGAAAAGGAATTACTTGGATATTAAAAGGAGTATTACTTTAAGAGTAACTGCAAAGTAAATGAATAAATATTTGAAATTTTAAACTTTTTTTTATATTATCTCTGCATTGGTTAATGAAGCAATATCCTCCTCTCATGGCTTTTCTTGTTTATGAATTGTATAAACATTGTTAGTTACTATTGTGATAGCAAACCATATTCACTTAAAACTAACTTTATCATGTTTAATTTAACTTGTTTAGTCATACTTTTGTATATTTCGCCACAGACAACAATTATCTTGCGAGTAACTATTCAGTAAGTGTTGAACAGTAAAGAATATAGCAAGTGTGTTAAACTTGCGGAATTGATCGTATTATCCATTATGATGTCCATTAAACCATTAAAATCTTACCATTGATTTTTGTTCCTTATCAGTTGAATTTATTCAGTTAAGTAGTATTCAACTCACAGTAGCTTTTCTGCATCCACTAACCTGAGGTTAATCTAAAATACTTTATTAGCAATTTAATTAATTTGGTATAGACTGAGAAATAATTCAGTTTCAGAAATTCATTCCATTATAATCTTCAGGTTAGATATTATATTTGGTGTTTTTTTTTCAGATGAGTGTGACAAATTAGGTTTCTTTTTGAATGCTACTCAAATTAACCTAAAATAACAATCGGCCATTTAGCTACAGAAACTTTTGAAGGAAGTTGCAGGCATGAAAACAAAGTGTACGTATCTATTTGTTTTATTTAAAGGCAAGTGCTCTGAAATTATCAAATAAATATTTGTAAAAGTAACTGCGTCAAGAATAAAATTGGTAATTCAACAAAATGATTTAGCTACAATGAACACATTTCAGTTACTACAATGAATAGGTGACCTCTAGGAAAAAACATATATACAGTGCGTCGCTCAATAAAAATATATATTTTAATATAGGAGATCATTTACACTTTACGTAGTATAGCAAAACATGAAAAATACGATCGTGAATACCAGAACGTATTTCGACAGTACCGATTATATTGAAGACTTTATATACAGGACATAATTACAGTCAATTATATTGAACAAGTACGCAAAAATACTGGCTTTAACAACTATAAATTAGAATAGAAATGTCAATAAACATAAATAAAGATATCACTAAAAGATTGTTCGAAATTCGATGAGTCTTTCCGAGAATATATTACATTTACAACGAAATATTATGCAACTAGATCCAAATAAACAAAAGTACAAAAAATAATAAATTAAGAATTTAAACTTTTTTGGTGATTGTTGTGAAATCAACCTATCAATGTAGCTAGCTAACTGATGGGAAAAAAACAGTAGTAATCCATCTGCATTTCACTGAACCTAAGTTTTTGGTAAATTTATCAAGAACAAATTCTTGAAGAATAAACCACTGATTATTTCTAGCCTTCAATTAAACAATGTTAAATTAGAAAACCTATAATATTGATTAGCATAGAAGAATTAGAAACTATTCACGATATGAATAGTTAGAAGACTTATGTAATTTACATTTGGAATTAGTATATAATATTGCTTAGAAGGTCACGTTATTATTTTCTCTAACATTTTACCTATGACCGATTGGGAGACTGATTATCCTGAGTTCCTTAAGCTCGTGGAGCCTCACACTGACCACAAGCTACTGCCAATGTGAAATAGAAATATTGCTCACCCATGGAAAATTCCAACCTTTTGATGGTTTTTCTCTATAGTACTAACCCTAATCGTATGACATGCAATCCAATATAAACCGATTTTTTTTTGGGTAGAGAGACGTGGTCTATTGAGTATATTTTCAGGCTTTTGTTGAAGTGTAAATTATGAGGTAATTCATAACGAGGGTTGTGACAATAAGCTTTACAAATCTAAAGAATATCACAGACGAAATGAAATGGTATCGAATACTATGTAGCTACCGCTAGTGTAGAGCCATTCAATACTCTTTAATTCTCTCCGTCTATAATATTCTCTATGATTTACAAAGCACATTGTCACAACCCTATTTATAACAGACAAGCGCAAGCTAAGAAATATTTTAGAAGTTTAATTAATCTAGATTATATAGAGAGCAACTAAGTAGAAAGAAATATCAGTAAATTCAGTCTAAAGCTAAATTGTCTATCATAATTTTAAAAGAGCTTTGATTGTACTGTGGTAAATACACTGAATAACTTCAACAATTTCAAAATAATTATTCAAAGAAATTTCCGAATACTTGTGATCATTGATAATTTTCAAGTACTTTCAACAGAATGGAGAAATGTTGAAGAAGTGATCATTGATTGCAATTTCGAACAGCTACTGGGCTAATAACACTCCCATACCACGGATAGAATGAAGCACACTATGCGTTCATATTAAATTAACAAAAACTAACGAATTTAATCACAAACTCCAGAAAAGTAAACAATAACTGAAATAGTAAATAGAGTTTGGACAAAGAGTTTCAATGAGAGTCAAGACACTGAACACCTTTCGTAGCGCTACATAAATCTATTACAGCCAATTTACAAAAGAAGGAACAAACCGGACGAAATGATGAGCTTTTATTGTCAGGAAAAAGACTCTTCCACAAAGACTATCTATACATCTTGCTGACTTTAGAGGAGGGGACATACTATCAGAGTAGCTACATTCATTGCTAGAGATAGAATGGTGGTAACCTCGAGGAACTGAGTAAGATAAAGAACTGAAGATTAGTTTAGCAGCACAAATACAATATACTAATACTCTTCACAATATCACTTACAACACACACCTTGGTGTCAGTCTTAACTTTAGACTAACACTAAATGCCAATTATAATCTACATTATTACTTTGTATTTCCTTACACTTATACGCTGAGTCTAGAGTTCTTCCAAGTAATTCCAGGCCAATAATTGATCACAGTGCTCAAAATAATAATAACTAAAGGAGATTATTACATTCACACATCCGTATCTAGGATACAAAACACTAGCATCATATTCACCGGCTCCTCTGTATCCACAATACCAAAGAGAGTCTTTGTATCACGGATACGGAGCACTACAGTGTTATTCCTGCACCCACTGAAATGTTCTAAAGTCACTGGAGGTATTTTAAGTTAGTGAATTAGGTGATTGGCAGGGAGCTACTGACTAAGATGGGACTGCACTAGGAGAACCAACTGGGCCACCTCGGGGTGAAGGACCAGAAGGTCTGTGTTAGGTTAGGCAGGCTGAAGTAGGTGTACACTGCCAGGCAAACCACTAAGACAGACAGACAGATGCGCGTCCTGTTCAGCAGCAGAGGAGCCAACACATTCATCACAGTGGCTACAACCAGCAGCAGAACCTGTGGGATGAAGGGATGTATAAACATATGGCGAGAAATAATATAAAACGGTAAACAAATGGAATTTTTACAACAACCATATTCTCAAAATTTTGTGGACTAAATTAGCTACAGTCAGAGATGTTTTACTCTAGTGTTGACTGTTTTAAAGCTCGTCCCTAGCGTCCAGTCAGCAGAATATGGGACATTTTCTGTGCGACCAATCCTCAATTTCCTCCACTACTTACATGCATTTTGCTGGTAACAGAAGGCAAAATAGAGGATTTATCGTAGAAAACTTTACCAGTTTCTGCAGTGTGGCCAAATGACTAACCTGTAAGACTGTGAGTACCACATTGATGAGTTTAACGAAGAGAGCCCTGGCGTTACTGTTTTCTAGTCCCTCTAACGTTAGGAACTGCTGCTGCTGTTGTTGTTGCTGGTGCTCCATGTGACTGATGCGAGTGTGACAATTCTCAACCATCTCGTGCAGGTCTCGCACCCTCTCCTCACTCTGATATTGGACCTGAACAAGGGAGAGTTACCTTTTTACATTTCAGGGAGTGAAGTAAGTTACGAATTATTAGTAAGTTTTCAATAGAAACTGACACATCTCTACCATCAGGTCATATCGCTCTAGAGGATGCGTCACTCGGACAAGTGACATATCCTCCTCGAACAAAAATCAAGCGGCACTGATTTCTTATTGGAACCAAAATTGCAGGGATGGTTTTATTTCTTCCAAATTATCTCCCACACTCCTTATGGGGTGTGAGAAGGTGGATGTGTTCCCAGCCGCACTCCCACTGTACGCGCTACAGACATGCTATGACTGTAATACTAACAGTGTATTTTACACACCTGTAACCGATATGCGTGTTTTAGGTGATTTTTTGGACGATTTTGGCTTTGTACGACAAACCGTAAGAACTTCATAGAAAAATTGAAAGATTATCTCGACAGTGATTTCACTCACCTTCTCCTCCATATCAGCAATGGTGCTCTTCAAGTTCTCCATCTCATTTTGGTGTAGCTCCGTTAGGTCGTTCAACTGCTGCTCCAACTGCTCCACTCGCGTGCGCTCCTCCGTCAGTCGCTCCGCCAAGGTGACATTGAGCTCCGACAAAAAGGACTGCTTCGTCACCTCGAACTCCTCCGTGAACCTGTCTATCTTCTGCTGCGTCTCCTGGTTAGTGGAGAACACTTGCTCCAGTGTGAGGTAGTTAGCCAGCTCCGAGGGGGCCAGGTCCTGAGGTAACGAACATAAAAATAAATAACTTTTAAAGATAAATAGGGTAAATTAATAATTTACCCGTAATTTACCCTAGCTTGTTGATACAAATTTCAAAGAAGTCCTTACACGTTTCATACAAGTCCTTACACGTTTCATACAAGTCCTTACACGTTTCATACAAGTCTTAACCAACCCAGACAAGTTCTAACAATATCCAAGTGGTGTTATTCAGTTACCTGACTAGTGTGAGCTCTAGGAGAGTGGTTGTACTGCTGTTGAAGATTCACTGCCCCTGGTAAGTTACCCAAGTTACTGTCACTTGTTTGGGAGGAATTGCACTCACTCTCCTCAGAACCTCCCCCCACACCCCCACTGCCACTCCCCCCACCAATGGGGGAGGTGTAGAAGGTGCTGTTGCCCCGCACTTCTCCACCAGAACTGTGGGTGAAATCGTGCAAACTGATGGTTAGAATTAACTACATTGGATATAATGATTTGAATAGAGTGTATGTAAATGAATAGATATAGAGCTTGCTTTTAAAGACGTGATATTATAAGAAGCAAGGTACATACGGAGCCAAAAGTACAGACTGCTGAATAGCGTTTGTTTTTCCTTCCTATTAGTTACCATGGAAACAAGATGCAGAGACAGAAATGTAAAAGCACATTCTACACCGCACACACAGATTAGAGGCAGCAGATGTTACTAAACGAAGATTGGCATTTGGTAGTCACTAGTTAGACTCTGTGGGAGTCTACCTAGTGATGGTAATCACTAATTAGTATACTAGTAATGGTAATGTACAGATGAGGTGACGGAGGGGAAATAGGATGTCCACTTGAGTAGGATCTAAGGAGGTAGGAGATTGTTATCTAGTCTAAGGCAGTAGTACCTTGATCCACCTTGCACTGTTGCGGTGACTGTGCTGGAGCCCTGGTGAGCAGAGTGCAGAGTGGGGGAGTTCAGACACACCCCCGGGGGTAGGGTTGCAGAGCCATGATGGGCCCTCTCCTCCCCGTGGTGGTCACTGCCCCCAGCTCGACTGTAAGTCTCATCGTCACTGTGGATCTCCTTGATATTGTCAGCTGAACCGAACTTGTTTTTGATGAGGTGAGCGAACTCACGGGGTTTGGTGATCAGTCCTGACCTGGGGGTGAGTCGTGAGAATGGTGAGTGGAAAGAAATGTGGTGAGAGTGGAGAGAGAAAAGTGGTGAGAGAAGCAGTGAGTGGATAGCAATGGTGCAGTGAGTGGTGAGGAAGAAATATTAGAATGGTGAATGCGTATTTCAATTGCAAAGAATGATGTTTGTGATGAAGAATGGGGATTGTGTCTAGTGCGTTAGGTCATCACTCTCATTCAGAGCTGATGAAGTTAATGATGGAGGTGCTCATCCATTGTGACTGTTGTTATTTAGTTAGAATAATAAGTGAAACCCCAGGGGTACACACCCCCAGGGAAAGCTGAGACGTGGTATATTTTAATTGAGTCAATTCTTGAAGAAAATAATTCACATTTAAAAAATTTGACAAGACATAACTATGCTCTTCCATTTCAACAAACTGAAACAAGTAAATCGGTACAGATGAAATTATAGGTGAAATGAATCATATCATAGGTATAGAGCTGCACTTCTTTTCAGCTAATATTATTACTGAAGAGTTTAGATATTATATTCGTTTTCGATATTCAATGATAATACATACATACACTTACACATATTGTATTATCATCACTGGTATTATAAATATAAATTTGATATTTAAATTTATGATACCTAATATCAATAATCAAACCGCATTCGTTGCTGTAAAGTTTGTTGAAATTAGTTTCGAAATAAAAAAGTTAGAGGAGTTATTTGAGTGATCGTTTTCACGTCAGTGGCTCAGTGCCTGTCGTTTCGAGAGGTTGTGTGGTGCTTTTACTCGTCTCTTTGGAGCAAAATGCCACAGAACCCCTCGAAACACCCAACATAAAACGTCCTAAATAAACATAACTTTATATTTCAATAAACGTTACAGCAATGAATGTGGTTAGACATCAGGTATCCAAATATCAAATTTAAATTCTCCGATATCAAGTAAATCATCAGTAATACAGATGTTAATGAACCTCATTTTTATTCCGGTACGAATAGCATAGGAATATTTCGCTGATATGCTGAGTTGGAACGACGCAACTGTTACACCGTCTTGGGCCCAACTGTCAACGGATATCCATTGGCTAATAGCACAATATTGTGTTCATCATCACTATGATATTCATTAGCTAATACTAGTAGCTACTTTATTTCCATGACTGTGATAATCATTGGTTAATATTTGGTATGGCGTAATAATTTGCTATAGACAATAACCTGTTAGCATTGTGCGAAAATAACGAGCACAGTAAACAGTATCAGTGAAAGCTGTAGAAAATATGCGAGGAAATGGCAAGTTAAAGATGCATATTTCACATAGTAAATAAAATGAAAAAGCAGAGAAATAAAGAGAGCTGCAGTCAGCATGCAAGAGCCAAGATCACCAATAGTAGCAAATGTTTAAACCTCCTTTCAAAGATACAAGTCTATCCCTGTGGGTTGCCAGAATGTTTCGTCAACAGGACATTTGGTTTCAACAATGAATTTTCGTATAGGGGATATTAATACACTCTAATATATGTGTATATGGGGGCGTGTCGCCCAACCCCCCTGCTAGGTCAATAAATAATCGTGTGCACTACAACAAACTAGTGGATACAACATACTACACAACGGCCCTTTTTGTTGAGAGTTTCAAAAATTGACGAATCGTCCTGTTGCCGAAATATCCTATCGATGAAATAACCTGTTCACCAACACAACGTATAAGTGTATCACTGTGATATTTATATTGTTTACCAATAGATATTTTATTTATTGGAGAATTCAACTAGTTAGTAGTGTAATAGCTACCCCCTTGATGCTGTAAGTCTAAGCTACCTAATATGACTGCATTGTAGATCAAATATAACACTCTATAGCTAGCAGATAGGTATTTCAGTGGGCATAGGGCGCGTGGTTAAATGTAGCGTGTGATGTCTGATATCATTAGAGAGGTTAGACTCACCCTGAAAAACCAGTGAATCCATCCCTGATATTACCACCAACACTCCTGAGAAAAGAGTTAGGCAATGAACGCTAGGGGAACCCAATGATACTAGCTACACTTTTAGAGGATTACCCTCTAATACTACACCGCATATTAGAGGGTTAGCCTATGATACCACACTGTCAGTGGATAACTGGAGAATAAGGGCTGATTCACAACATAGGTCCGGTCATTCACTGCTCTCTCTCCAGTTACGGTTAGGTACAATATTGCTTAATGCATTTCGGGTAAAGGATTCACACTGGCAGTGCTGGTCAAGTCTGTCTTCAGGCACACTAAAGTCAATATTTTTTGTTTCCTCTCTTCCTATTCTTCATAAAGCGCAATCACTGACAAATCAGATGATACGGAAGGAACTGAAGCGAGAACAGATCGTAAGTTCGTAAACAGACCAACATGTGAATGCAAAAGGCTTACACAGTTCCAAGACTGGACTAAGAGGTAGAGTGTGACCGGAACTAAAGCGTGAATCAGCCCTAATGGGTTTCTTGGAAAAGAACTTGCCATTTTTCGGAAAATGCTTAAACACACATCAGTTTTAATGTGAATACGAATTAATTGAATTAAGAGAGTTGCGGTCATCTAGTTTAGAATGAATAATTTTAATAGTATTAGCAAGTTGTCTTCCACACCAGTGCAATTCAGATGAGTGATTAGAAGTCAGATCAATGGAAGATAAAGACACACACATGTGATTCTACTGCCTGTAGCTACAGTGTTTTACAATGTACTGTAGCTACAGTACATTACAATGTACTGTAGCTACAGTGCATTACAATGTACTGTAGCTACAGTGCATTGCAATGTACTGAAGCTACAGTAAATTGTAATTAATTAAAGTGTTACCACACAATCTCTTAAGCAGAATAGAAGATTAATAGCTTGGAATATTTCAGTGTTAGATATCAATCAATTACAGAGAATCATTGCAATCTAGTTACTGTGACTGATTAGATCAAGAGACCCTAGTCACAGAGACTACTTAGTCACAGTGACTACTTAGTCACAGAGACTACTTAGTCACAGAGACTACTTAGTCACAGAGACTACTTAGTCACAGAAGACTACTTAGTCACAGTGACTACTTAGTCACAGAGACTACTTATCCCCCTCTACTCACTTCAATCCATGTCCCACATCCCTGAGTACTTCCTTTGGCTGTCTGTGAGTGATGATGGCACCGTGGATTTGCACCTGAGAAACATATTAAACATTAGACTTATTTTATAACATGCAGGGTAGAATATAATAGTCATTAGTCAATAAAGAACTAAATCTGAAGAAACGAACCATGAGTAGATTGTTAAGTTACACCAATATAAATACTATTGAGAACCCGTTATTTTTAACGGGAAAGTACACTAGTCTCTATATATATTCTTCTAAAGATTTCGATGCCAGGATTATTCATAGTGGGGTGTTGATGACTCTGCTGGCTTCTTAACAACGATATTTCGATCAGTTTTCTTGGATAGTTTTCAAGTAAAATAATAAATGCAAAGAGAAATCTAACAAAATGTGCTCTTTATATGATTATTCGATACCTTAATTTGATTGATATTAGGTAGCTAGTTGTTGAACTACTATGAGATGACATGTGAAGTTGGTAGTTATCTAGTTTTTATAGTTAACTATAGTTAATGCTAAGTCACCTCCTGCAGTTTTCCTTGGTAGTTATCTAAACTACAGTTAACTATAGAAAGTAGAGTTAACTGCAGTTACTGTTAGTTTAGCAGTGTAACTCACCTCCTGCAGTTTTCTTTGGTATTTATCTAAACTACATTCAACTATAGAAAGTAGAGTTAACTGCAGTTACTGTTAGTTTAGCAGTGTAACTCACCTCCTGCAGTTTTCTTTGGTATTTATCTAAACTACATTTAACTATAGAAAGTAGAGTTAACTGCAGTTACTGTTAGTTTAGCAGTGTAACTCACCTCCTGCAGTTTTCTTTGGTAGTTGTCTAGTTTTTTCTGTAGCTGCTGAATGCTGAGAGCACTCTTCTGGTTTTTCTTCTCAAAGACAGCCTTTATACGCGCTATTTGCTGCTTGTCAGCCGATGCCGCGCACTTCAAGTACTCGTTAACGTTATCTGAGTGAAGAGAGAGAGAGAGTTATTATCGTTGTACGAGAGAGAAATTACAGTTATGTAATATTTAGGAGTGAATTCTGTCTAGATTATCATATATCTGGTTTGATAGATTAGGAGCCAACTACCAACAGTGAATAAAGATTGTTTGGTGACATACACATATTGGAATAATCATCTGCCTGTAACTGCATGCTATTTCAACCGTTAGAAGGTTTCTTAGGGCTCGGTCAAACAAGCGGTTTTGCCGGCGCGTTTCAAAAGCGTTTCGGATGCCGAGAAACCGCTCTTGAAAGAAATTTCATTGAACTGCTTGTTGAAAGCCAGGGAGCGGCTGAAGTTCCCTTCCCGTCTGACATCCTCCTGACTTTTAACTTGGAGTTCAATGGAATTTCTTTCGAAAGGGGTCAGCAAAATTGTTCATTTAGAAATATTCCAGTCAGCAGGGCATAATGGAAGTTGAGTTTGTGATTGGTTTAACATATCTAAACAATTATAAGTAGTTATTGGTATCATGTGATTTCACAGTTGAAGAGAACAGTTAAGGGAACCGTTAGTTTGAGGTACAAGAGGCTGAAGTACGGATACAAGGACGGCATTTTGGTATACTATGGAGATACAATTGGCCGATTGGTGAGGCTAAGATAATTGGTCTGATTGAAGCTCACCAACTTGGGGTTAAGCCTTCCCTACTTATTACTATTGCAATAGTGTTTAGGTTATTGACCATAATTAAAGTTATTCATATTTAAGCACTACATTACTACATTAGAAAGAACTTTGTTTTCGAAGTTATTTATATTTAAGCACTACATAAGAAAGAACTTTGTTTTGGAAGCTATTCATTTGTTTGTATTACGATTTTCTATTGTAGTTTCTTGCGTCTAAGTTCAGTATAATAACAATATTATTATGTGTTTAATAATGCTTGTAAATTCAAGAATTAATTGTAACTGAATTGAACTTTAAATAATATTTTCGAATAAGACGAACCAATGTTAGGGTGGTGCTAGACGAAATCGCTACCAGAAACCTCGAATAAGTAATAAAAGAACTTACAATGAAGGTGATTACTTGAACTAATGAAAATCGCTCACGAAACATAGCAAGTTTTTTGAGAGAAAATATTACACCAATCACACACAGGACAATCACACCAATCACACACAGGACAATCACGAGTAAGTGCCCATATCATTGATGTAACAATGTAAGTGTTGTACAAAGAGGCAATTTTGTGATTATAGGCAGTAACCACGTAATGGGGATGTTTCAATGCAACAAATGAAAATAACTGACATTACTGTTAAAAGAAATCTTGAAGAACCTCATTGCCAATGATTAGGACCTATTGAATGAAACATAGCGAGGAAAAATGAGAGGTACTATCAGAGGAAATAGACACTGTGATGATGTACTGTCAGAGAAACGAGTCATTGTGATGATGTACTATCAGAGAAAAGAGTCATTGTGATGATGTACTATCAGAGAAAAGAGTCACTGTGATGATGTACTATCAGAGAAAAGAGTCACTGTGATGATGTACTATCAGAGAAATGAGTCACTGTGATGATGTACTGTCAGAGAAACGAGTCATTGTGATGATGTACTATCAGAAAAAAGAGTCACTGTGATGATGTACTATCAGAGTAAAGAGTCACTGTGATGATGTACTATCAGAGAAAAGAGTCACTGTGATGATGTACTATCAGAGGAAATAGACACTGTGATGATGTACTGTCAGAGAAACGAGTCATTGTGATGATGTACTATCAGAGAAAAGAGTCATTGTGATGATGTACTATCAGAGAAAAGAGTCACTGTGATGATGTACTATCAGAGAAAAGAGTCACTGTGATGATGTACTATCAGAGAAATGAGTCACTGTGATGATGTACTGTCAGAGAAACGAGTCACTGTGATGATGTACTGTCAGAGAAACGAGTCACTGTGATGATGTACTATCAGAGTAAAGAGTCACTGTGATGATGTACTATCAGAGAAAAGAGTCACTGTGATGATGTACTATCAGATAAAAGAGTCACTGTGATGATGTACTATCAGATAAAAGAGTCCTGTGATGATGTACTATCAGAGAAAAGAGTCCTGTGATGATGTACTATCAGAGAAAAGAGTCACTGTGATGATGTACTATCAGAAAAAAGAGTCACTGTGATGATGTACTATCAGAGAAAAGAGTCACTGTGATGATGTACTATCAGAGAAAAGAGTCACTGTGATGATGTACTATCAGAGAAAAGAGTCACTGTGATGATGTACTATCAGAGAAAAGAGTCACTGTGATGATGTACTATCAGAGAAAAGAGTCACTGTGATGATGTACTATCAGAGAAAAGAGTCACTGTGATGATGTACTATCAGAGAAAAGAGTCACTGTGATGATGTACTATCAGAGAAAAGAGTCACTGTGATGATGTACTATCAGAGAAAAGAGTCACTGTGATGATGTACTATCAGAGAAAAGAGTCACTGTGATGATGTACTATCAGAGAAAAGAGTCACTGTGATGATGTACTATCAGAGAAAAGAGTCACTGTGATGATGTACTATCAGAGAAAAGAGTCACTGTGATGATGTACTATCAGAGGAAAGAGTCACTGTGATGATGTACTATCAGAGAAAAGAGTCACTGTGATGATGTACTATCAGAGAAAAGAGTCACTGTGATGATGTACTATCAGAGAAAAGAGTCACTGTGATGATGTACTATCAGAGAAAAGAGTCACTGTGATGATGTACTATCAGAGAAAAGAGTCACTGTGATGATGTACTATCAGAGAAAAGAGTCACTGTGATGATGTACTATCAGAGAAAAGAGTCACTGTGATGATGTACTATCAGAGAAAAGAGTCACTGTGATGATGTACTATCAGAGAAAAGAGTCACTGTGATGATGTACTATCAGAGAAAAGAGTCACTGTGATGATGTACTATCAGAGAAAAGAGTCACTGTGATGATGTACTATCAGAGAAAAGAGTCACTGTGATGATGTACTATCAGAGAAAAGAGTCACTGTGATGTTATTTTCGAGAAAACAGAGGTAACAATTTCAAATAGTATAAGATATTATTAGCCACTATAACTAATATTCTTTGCACTTAATTACACTATTTCATCAGTTAACTGAATATATTTTCAATCAAGCCACGTTAGAAAAATATATTCCAGAAAATATAAACTGGCGAGACTCAAATAATTCTCCTCAAAATTCTTCTTCTTGCGTCACCGCCAGGCATTAAAAAAAGAAAAGAAACATTGATTTGGAGTTGGAATATTCAGGAGACAATCTTTATGAAATATATACAGTTTAGATTATATCATATAAATGACTGGCGGGGACTTATTTTTAGAGAAATATTAGATAATTATATTATCCAAGAGCAGTTCTTTCTAGACAATAGATAAGTGAGGCAATTGACTAATGTGATGGTCATATCTTTGAAAAACCATACCTCTGATAAGGAAAGAAAAAAATAAATACAAACAAATTCTCAAACCAAATCCTGTATAGTGTAGTAAGAGAACAAAGTATCTTGTATAGTGAACAAATTTTCTTCAGTTTGCCATAAAATGTTCATCAGTGTTAGAAAACTAATGACCATTTTATGGCAGACTAAAGAAAATTTGTTCACTATACGCAGTAGTAAATGTAAAAATGTAACCAAAATATGGTAAGTCAACTTGTTACTAATTTGTGTAGGTACATCTTAACATCACACTCTGACATAATAACGTGTTTAACGTATACTTTAACGTATTATGAAATAGTATACTTTCAGTTACAATGGCCAAGTAGAGTAGTGACTACCCCAGTGAAGATAATATGGTTATTATTCGATCACATGTTAAAAGCATATGGCAAAGAATAAATATATTCACATAATATTTGATTTATTTATAATTAATCAATTAAATTATTTATCATATAAATTATATTAACTATGAGTATCACTCACCATCCCTAGATTTCTGTTCCTGCTTTATCAGCTCCCTGGTCCTTAATATCTTGAGCTGCAGTTGCTCTGCCATGTGCTTGCTCCTGTCCGCACTGGCAGAAGGAGTCCTGCCGTCGGCTGTGTCCAGGTCAGCGTCCAGTTCACCAGAACCGTTGGACACGGTAGAGGAGAGACATGCGTCCTAATGCACATGAATAAAACATTGCAAATTAAAAATTTATTTTTAACAATTTAACAGATTCTTGTTTTTAATGGAAGAATATTGTCTTTTTAAACAAAAAAATTGTAACAATTGTGAATTTTTTTCAATAATGTTATTAATTAAATAGCTATTAAACAATTGGGGAAAATTTACAGCACTGAAATTTTCGATCTAATTCTGCAAAACCAATAACTATCACTTTTTTAGTTAGAAGATTTTCTATTGTTGAATATAGCTGTTAACATTAAATTTTTTAAATGAATAACAGCGGAATTCGTTATAAATTGTAACAATCAAAAATTCAGTAGCTATTTTCGTTAGTGTTCTCCGTATTTATTATTGTGTTTAACTTTTAAATGTAACTTAACATCCTAACTTAATCTTGTAACTTAATCTTCTTAATCTTGTAACTTAATCTCTGTTAATCTTGTAACTTAATCTCTGTTAATCTTGTAACTTAATCTCTCTTAATCTTGTAACTTAATCTCTCTTAATCTTGTAACTTAATCTCTCTTAATCTTGTAACTTAATCTCTCTTAATCTTGTAACTTAATCTCTCTTAATCTTGTAACTTAATCTCTCTTAATCTTGTAACTTAATCTCTCTTAATCTTAATCACTTCATTTAATCTAAAATTGTTCTTCTTAATTATAATTTGTCAGATGGTGGCCAGTATGGTGAATTGTCTCACCCCATCCCAATCCTCTGTCTCCTCCATTTGTGAGTTTGCCCTGGTCTTCCCCCCGGTCAGTGGTGGAGTGGTGGTGACTCCTTCACGGGGGGTGGAGGTACATGTGGAGTAACCCTCTCTGCGTCCTGAAAAAAAAAAAATTAGAAATTGAGGAAATTAGGCATCTCTGTTCAGGATTTCTACAGTGACCAAAGTACAGTGAAACTCCTAAGTTATGAAGTTATGTACACAAAGCCACCTCATATCTCAGGTGCACTAAATAGTTTTCTATGATCAAAATCATAGAAAACTATGGTCATTGAGGGATAACTATGACAAAATTCTTGACGGATATCATTTTAAATAATATAAACATAGAAAACTACTTCATAACTCAAGCGTATTTCATAACTCTGGTCCTTCGTTACTCGATTTCTTCAAAATTCAGAAGTCATCTTAAGAATTTTCTTGTTTTTACTTTTTATGCTACAAATTATTTCATAGACATTTATTAACTATAAGTATGAGTGAAAGCTAGTGTAAAACAATTATATGAACATTCATTAAAAAAATTTAAAGCGATTATCTGTCCTCTTTACCTTCGTTAATTGCTTAAGGTAATGTTTTAAATGGTATTTTATTAAATAGTAAACTAACGCTCATTAAGGGTACTGAAGCATCAAACACTTGGTAAGACAATGGGGAAAAGGTCACTCTACTTGCCCGTCATAAGGAGAGACTGTTAAAGGCATCAACAAAACGGTAAAAGTTTGTTCTTACAATTTAGCTTCAAGTTATTTCACAGATATTAAATAATTATGAATGAATGACAGTTTAACGCAATGATGTGAATGTTCATTAAACAAATCCTAAGCAATGTTCTGTCATATTTACCTTCGCAAATTACAGAAGGTAATGTTTTAAGGCTAAGGCAGCATTAATTTTTTTCAATACTAAAATAACGTTCATAAATTAATAAAATAACTAACGATTGATAAAAGGTGGAGATGTATAAAAGTCTACTCGCCTGTCATAGGGGAAGATCTTCTATGTTTGCCAGCTCCTGAAGAGGTTGGGGTGCTTCCACCCCCTGGGGGAGCTGTGCTGTGATGTATTCTATCTCCACCGGTGGAAGAGCTGCACACAGCCTCATTGGCACATACACTTCTTTTCCTGGAAAGAGAAACGGTAGAAATTAGAGAAATGATGAGAAAGAAAGAACGTAGAATTTTGAAGTTGACGGTTTAATTTAACATAGTAATTAATTTTCCAGAGGGATTCACCTTGCCACTGCACTACCTATCATAGCGATATAATTGTCAATGGACATGGGGGAGGAGGAGCTGGAGGAGGTGTTGTGGTGGTGGTGGAAGTCATCACTGATGAAGATCTCAGGGATGGAGGAGCCATTCTCCTCATGGCGGTGACTAGCTTTAGAGTGAGTGAACCCGGGGGATGGGAGGGTGGAGGAATGTTTCACAGGCCTCAGGGAGGATAGGGCTAGACTGGAGGGGGAGGAGGAGCGACTGGTGGTAGCACTTCCCCCCGTCCTCTCCCTGGCAACTGGTAGAAATGCCTGATGGAGACAGCAGTCACTGCTGGCCCTTCTCTGAGAGTGAAGAGGGATGTTGAGATCCTCCCCCCGGTGGTGCTTTTTCCTGTGGCCTTTCTTGGCAGATAAATCGGTGGTGGAAGACCTTGTGGAAGAGGAGTTTCGTACCTTGGAGGAACCCCCGAAGGAGTCCCCCACGATGCTACTTATACTCAGCATTGTTACAACTAAGTGACCTAAGACCTCACAAGGATGATCACAACATAGCTACGGTAAAACAGTCCCTATTATAATAACTTTTTAAATTAGATAAAAAGAGAATTATCTGTGAACAAAAAAGAAAAGTGAGCTTCCAAATACAAAATATTCCAAATTACAATGAAAATATATCACACGGTGATCAACAATACAATAGATATCCCTTATAAAATTAACGAACATATTTATCTATACTAGTTATCACTAGAGATGGGACAATATGCTTTTAAAATCATAAATCTAAAAAATACCATAAACTAAACGGAATCTAATACTATAAACTGCTGGAGTAGAACGATTCAATACTCTTTTAATTCTCTCAGTCTACAATATTTTCAGGATCTATGATTTTTAAAGCATATTGTCACATCCCTAGTTATCACTCTATAGGTACTTTATCGGTTGATTTATAGGTGTTTGAATAGACTAAATAATTCAATTAAAGCCTCCTATCAGCTTCATTAATAACACGCGCTGCAAATTGTGAAAATAGTTGAACATTTTTAGCTCGCGAGATGCACACAAAAATAGAAAAAAGGCAAATAGAACACATGTTTAGGAGATTAATAACGCGAGAAAAAGATTATTAAAGAGAGATAGAGATTAATAAAGCGATATGAATAAATAGCATGCATTTGAAAGTATCACAATGCATAAATAAAATAGAGTAAAAGTTAAATTTGATTCTCAAAAAAGATTGATTAATTTTATTTAGGTTTGATGCACTGTTAAATGAATTATTTCTACACATATTTGAAGTACAACAGCGATTGTTTTCGCAGTAGATTAGTCACAATCATTTAGTTACAGAATGGCAAACTTCATATGTACATCAATTGAATGTATTACACACTTAAAAACAGTGATAATTTAAATGATATCTCATCGATATTAAGTGTATTGTAATTAGTGATAATTGAGTGTTAAATAGATGGACTTAATGGACATTAAATTAGGAAATTAACTGTTCTGAATAGGAGAGAAGTGGCTAAACGCATACATAATTACAGTTCAGTATTGATAATGATAATTTTATTGAAATAAATTTTTGAACATATACACATAATATAATGCAAATGCCTAAATGACCAACACAATAAAATCAAATATATGTCATTAGTTTTAATCCAGTATCCGTTTAAATTAATTTCTTTTGTGGAGAAATGCATTAATTTATTATTTAATTCAATTGAACATAGTGAGAGTTAGAATAAAGATAACTAGATTATGTGCACTCGATAGAGCGCAGCATACCTTCACCGCCGCTTAAAAATGACCTTGGCCATCCAATAATATGACTTGACCTTTGACCTGTTCTCTCCCAAAATATAATAAACTGGTAACTGGATGATGACCAAACGTCCTACCAAATTCTATGCAATTTCGTTCAATATTTTTTTTAGTTATGCGAATAACAAGATGATAAGTAAACAAATGCTGCCTAAAATATTACCTTCTGCAACTTGCGAAGGTAATGACGTAAAAAAGAAAATATGTACAAGGGACTCGAAGAAGCAGTCATATTAAAATACGATATTGATTTAAATGTACAATAACAATTTTATGATGAAAAAAAATAGCGAAAAGTTGACTAATAAAATATAATGAAGGCAGATGGAAATAATTAAAATGTAAAATATAGTACACAGGTTGAAAAATTATTCATATATATTTGTTTTTGATAAATAAATATTGTCTAATAAAAAAATTCTTCCATAGTATCAGTTTTAAAGAAGAACATCGATACCTACATATGGTCATTAATTTCTCTTACACAATAAATCAGGCATACACTGTCAATAAAAGGCTGGACAATTTAAACAGAGAGTATGAATGATATCTATCGAAAAGACGCCATTGAAAAACTTCCAAATGACAAAGTAACTACACTAAAGTTTATAAGAAGAAATTCTATTAATTCTGGGCCAATAAATAATGCGATAGAAACTTAGTGAATTGGATGCAAAGTTTCTAAAGCAGAGTTTCTCAAACTAAGTTTCTAAATCAGAAAACATTATCAAAGATGAGATCTTCTGCTGATGTGGATGTTAGGGACATACTTTGGACTGTGATTAGGGTAAGTACATAGTTAGTGCACAGTTACACGTTTTCGATCATGTAAGAGAAAAAGAGTATATAATAATTATTTTATTACCTTCGCAATCTTGCAGAAGGTTATATTATACGCGGCCTTTATTTATTTATTTATCATCTTGTTATTCGCATAACTGAAAAAGTGTTAAACCAAATTGACTGAAATTTAGTGAAATGATTGGTCTATAACCAGTGACCTTCTGGTAGAATTTTGGGAGCGACCCGGTCAAAGGTCAAGGTCATAGTTATTCGTAACTCAAAAACTATTGAACCATATTGCATGAAACTTGGTGGGACGATTGGTCAATAGACAGGAACTATTTTGTTAGATTTTGGGAGCGATCGGGTCACAGGTCAAAGATCAAGGCCAAGGCCATTTGTAACTCAATAACTCTAGAAGTATTCAACCAAATTGTCTGAAATTTGATGGGACGATTGGTAGATGTCCAGGAACGATCTGGGAAAATTTTGGAAGCGATCCGGTTAAAGGTCAAGGTCATTTATAACTCGATAACTCAAAAAGTAATGTACCATATTGCATGAAACTTGGTAGGACGATTGGTTATTATCCAGTTAGCAGTTTCTTATATTTTGGGAGAGAACAGGTCAAAACGGAGGCGAAGGTATGCGCTCTACCGAGTGCACATAATCTAATTTTATCTCCTATGATCGAAAATGTGAAACTGGCCGATAATCCGTGACTTACCCTAATCAATTCGCATGCCACTTTACCCTAATTGGTAAAATGGAAAAAGTGCAAAAAAAATCAGTTGAGATAAAACATACAGAATAGCAACCATGGTAACCTCATTTAAATAGACTATCAATCAGCTGAAACTCAATGCAACTCAATGGCATCTCCTATAATTGGCAATATGGAACACAATGCAACACAACCCCCCCCCCCCTCTCTCTCTCCCTCTCCTCCATGCAAACCTACGCAATATTCTAAGGACATTCAAACTGATAAGGATTAAGTTGAGACTATAGTTATCGAGTAGGGTGCAGTAGGTACATTGCGCCTGACTCACTAACTTCGACCTCAAACCACAGAAACACTTACTACACATCAAAACGTCCATAAAGGGCCGTACACACGTAGGGTTTTTTTCAGTCTTTCCACCAGCCTTTTTGCTAAGCTCCTCCTACTTTTTCCACGAGAATATAAGAAACAACGATATAATTAAAATTTATTATAGTTGGTATCCATGATACTTGCAGGTTCAAAATTGTATCCGTTATTTTTAACTCGTATCAGGTAATTGATCCAGTACCCTATAGTTGTATACATGGAATAAACTACTAAGGTGCAGTTGTATTATTTGACTATGACATCATTCAATACAAACATATGAACAATGGAACACACTAAAAAGTAACTTCTTTGTATACAAAAAATAAACGTTTTATATAAATAAATAAACGTTTTATATAAATAAATAAACGTTTTATATAAATAAATAAACGTTTTATATAAATAAATAAACGTTTTATATAAATAAATAAACGTTTTATATAAATAAATAAACGTTTTATATAAATAAATAAACGTTTTATATAAATAAATAAACGTTTTATATAAATAAATAAACGTTTTATATAAATAAATAAACGTTTTATATAAATAAATAAACGTTTTATATAAATAAATAAAAGTTTTATATAAATAAATAAACGTTTTATTTAAAAAAATTTTTTATATAAAATATACCTAACACATTCTTTTATTAAATATAAACATTTAGAACGTTGGCTTCGGTGCCAAAGTCGATATCACTGACGCCAACAAGAAAATGATGACAAAGAACTTAGTAAAAGATGTCTGACAGAAAAGAGAAACTATAACAAGTAAATCAAAAACATTTCTTTTATAATAGTTTACAGCAGTGGTTCTTTAAGTATTTTTCTCGCACACCCCTTGCTTTTCTCAGGCACCCCCTGAGCATTGTATTGCATTGAAATAAATTGAAAAGATACAAGTAGAATATATTTGGTGAGATGTGATGGTAAATATACTTCATGTATATTCTGCATGATATTAACAGCAAGAACAGAACTTATAAGTAACATATAAAACAGCCATGCAAGACACCCCCTGTAAACAATCCAGACCCCAAAGGGGTGCCGGGCACCCACTTAAAGAACCACTGATTTAGAACTTTAGAGGGATAAAATGTACTCATTTGAATGACGTAATAACGGGAGTTGAAGAGAGTTTATAAGTATTGCTATATTTTTCTCCCCGTCAAGCAGCTTTGGAGTAATACGTCTGGTATTGGTGATATGAATACAAAATGTGACGTTGCTATTATTCCGAGTGGAAATGGAAAGTTGTTATTCCGAGTAAGGTAAGTTACGAATTATCGGTCGGTTTCACATCTTCGGTCATGAAAGAAAAAAAACTATGCAATTATTAATCAAATTTAATTATTATTATACTGTTTTTCTTATATGACCGAAGATGTGAAACCGACCGATAATTCATAACTTTCCTTAATAAAATTATAGCTAAATAAAAATTCTTAATTACTTGCATTAATTAATTCAAAAGAGTATCAACATTCAACATACCATTCATTGTTCATATTCATTAATTACTCAATTCCATTAATGCTCAGAATAAATTCAATGGCTAGCAATGACAGACAGTGACTTAGACAGTGACTTAGAGCAGTGATATATGAACACCATATCGCTTTTCGATATTTAACTCGGCAGTCATTGCTTTATTAAAATACACCATCAACTGAATGACTCTAGTTTGGAACTAGCACATCCATTTAATTAAAACTTTGAATAGAAACAAGCGAATTAGATTGCTCATTATGTACATTGATGTTTATTGAAGTACTAAATAAAGAAATCAACGTTTATTTCAATTCAATTATAATATTAAATATAAATGAGTAGAATAATAATAAAATACGATATGAACAAGATAAACAAGAGGACAAGGAAAAGTTATTTAATTTGTGTATCAATAATTATGTGACTCATAAATAAATATCAACTTTCTTATACAGTGGAACTCCTGTATATATAGTAGAGTCCTGTATAGTGAACTTACCTAGTGAACAAATTTAGTAAAGTATGCCACAAATATTCGGAAGTTTTCTATGACTCTATATAGTAAATAAATTGTATTTCATTATAGAGGGGCTCTTCTATAGTGAGTCATGTGTAGTGAATGATAATGATTTTTAGAGTTCTGAGGAATAAAATACCCTGTATAATGAATTTATTAAAAAAAAAAATCTATAGTTTGCCATGAAAAGGCCAGTTTTCTATTCATCTCTTATATCCTCTATAGTAGAGTAAATCCTCTATAGTGAACTAGTTGTAGTTCACTATAGAGAAGTTCTACTATAATAAGTCGGCAAAATAACCATCTATATATTCTATACATTTATCACTATATGCAAAAATCTAATAAATTAATCTATAATTTAAAGATAAAGTCCAGACAACGTGGTCAGTTTTTATAGTTTGTAAGTCAGACGAGGAAGCGGAGATTTAAATAAATCAAGAACATAGTCAATATAATACTCACAGTGAGTTGAACACTACTGTGAGTACAGGAGATAATTTATAATTAAATGCTATTTAGCATCTGACATTTCATCTTATCTAGGGATTTAAAATAGTGTTGAGTCTTAGTTTTGGATCATCATCCAATTACCTGATGAACTGAGCCATTTTTAATATTTTTAATTCTATTTTATATAATTAACTACTAAATTATTAAAGGGGATTTAAAGATTCCTTTAATTCAAGAGTTATAAAAGGGAAAAATACAATGGACTTGGAGAAATGAAATCATAACTAGAGTCAAAATGCTCATGAATACAGAAAAGCTACTCAGTGAATGCAGTCACTTACCAAAGAATGTGACGAAAAGGGACACAAACACCGGTGGCTGCACTCACGGATGGAAGAGGAAAATGAAGAGGTGATAGTAAATGAAGCCTACGAGCCTACCTAACACTAAATCTAAGACCTCGCAGTTGAAGAGCATAACCCTAGCGCTATCCTCTTAAACTGCAATTAGCGGTAAAAAATGATAAAAAGAAAAGACATAATCCAAATTACAACAGTTCGGGGCCCTAAGGACACCACCCCCTTCTCTTCCATTCACCATAGACAGCTTCCTGCTAAGGCCGTCTGTGTTTAATAACTATCGTATTAACTACTTTCAGCCAAGGTTAACACTAGCACATAGTGTAAGTGGTAGCACAGTGTGCTAAATACTAATAAGGACATGTGCTGCGTAAACTCTACTGTATAAACTCTAAACTACGGAAATGAACTAAAAGAGTCTATTGCGAGATACCAGATGTAGACTTAAAATAACTCGTGTATCATGTAGGCATTAATTGATTTATTCAATAGAGTTGTTTACGTGAATTATGTAAAACATATGCAATATGATCAAAAAACACTATTTTTACTCACTTGATAGCTAATTTCAAATTATTTCCATATAAATCACTGCTACGTACTTAACTTGTTATGTAAACATCATGCTATCAACATGTCAAAAGCTAATGCAGATGCCAAAAAGAAACGCGTATGAAACTTTTACATGGAAAAGCTGCAATGAATCGCTGACTTATTGCCATCTGTCCCATGTTAATTGGTATAGACTTCTATCCAGTGATATTATCTAGAAAGATATAGAGGGGCCATAGAAGATTAAGTGGGAAAAGTTATGGTGGGGCCATAGAAGATTAAGTGGGAAAAGTTATGGTGGGGCCATAGAAGATTAAGTGGGAAAAGTTATGGTGGGGCATATAAAATTGTGGGTAAAGTTATGTTGGGACCATAGAAGAAGAGGGGAAGTTATGGTGGGGCAATAGCAGATAAAGAGGGGTTCCTTTAAATCTTCTATGGCCCCACCATAACTATATCACCACAATCGGAGCATAACTCTTATAGTACAACATAACATATGCAATATAGTCCATCAATAATGCGGGCCTATTAGTCAGTGAATACATAAAGATTTGAAATATAGCACAATGTACATGCAATATGAGAGACTATAGTTCCTTTAGCATCAGCTGTTAATGTGTACAAGTAAAACACCTACTATAGCACCTGTGCGCTAAATATATAATACATTGCTATATTTCTATTCAAGTGATACTATTCCATCTCATTTCTTTATAGAAAGTAATTAATAAATTAGTTAGTTGAAAGAAATGAGACACTAGAAGAGTGTATCATCGGTAAAAAGTTAATTCTATTTCATTTAGTTAATTTAGAAGAAGTGAGTACATTAAATGGGGAGTACAAGAGGGGTATTAATTCATCTGAAACTATTGCAAATGAAACATATTATATAGTGACATTTCTGTTTTTTTTATTAGTTCATAAATAAATGTCAGTTATATAATGTATATGCACTCGCACCACTCATCTCGCACCACAATAACAACCACTCGCACCACAATAACAACCACTCGCACCACAATAACAACCACTCGCACCACAATAACAACCACTCGCACCACAATAACAACCACTCGCACCACAATAGCAACCACTCGCACCACAACATGAACCACTCGCACCACAACATGAACCACTCGAACCACAACATGAACCACTAGCACCACAACATGAACCACTCGCACCACAACATGAACCACTCGCACCACAACATGAACCACTCATCTAGCACCACAACATAAACCACTCGCACCACAACATGAACCACTCATCTAGCACCACAACATGAACCACTCGCACCACAACATGAACCACTCGAACCACAACATGAACCACTAGCACCACAACATGAACCACTCGCACCACAACATAAACCACTCGCACCACAACATGAACCACTCATCTAGCACCACAACATGAACCACTCATCTAGCACCACAACATGAACCACTCGCACCACATGAGTGGTTAAGTCTCAGGACAGTGTAGTGTGTACGCCTTTAACATCTAAAGGGCAGAGAGCGGAAGTGAATGCTAGGAACAGCTTTTTGTGCATCAATTGAGAGAAAAACTATCTATGATATTGAGGAGTGAGAAATTGACACTGAGACTACCAAGCAATCAATTTAACTGCTTGGGAGTTCTCAAAACATTTGCAATTCATTAATTATTATTAAATGACTAGTGTACTTTCCCGTTAAGAATAACGGGTCATCACCAATACCAATTTATTACCAGTTATTATGTTACTTTTAATGAATTCAATTAAAATTTAATTTTCTGCATAGTCTAATTTATTTTACAGGTAAAATACATTTAAAAATTTATTAAAACAGGGGAATTTGAATATCAAGTCAATATATTCCCGTGCGTATCATAGTTACATTCTTCATGTTTAATACCCATCGTGTAAAAGCAGACACAAAATAAAAACACACAAGGGAAATTATTAGGATAGATTTTATAATACAAGGCGACTGTTTTAACTCGTTATTTAAATTGGTATCCATGATACTTACCTATAGGGTATTTTATTCTCCATGATATCTACAGGTATCATGGATACCAATTGTAAGAACGATTTATAATACACATCTGTATCATGGATACCAATGAAATAACGAGTGGAAACAGTCTCCTCACATTAATAATAAAAAATTAAACTATCTACCAATAATAAGTTACGAGATACAAATGGTTGGAAAGTAAAAAGCAGTCAAATTGAGTGTTTGGTAGTTCTGTTAAAGTGATCTATGTTATGAATAGGACACTTAGATTGTTAAAACTTCCGAAAGGTAGGTAAAGTTGTTACAAACAACAATACAAACACTTATAAGTGATAAAAGAAACAATTTTAAGTCGAAAATAACAAGTGTTCAAGCTATGACTAATTTCCCAATTATAAAGTTTTATAAATGTTGCAATTATTCAAAAGTGACACTTGCTTGTTCCAGAAGATAATTTGGAAGTAAAATCACTTCAATTTATATTATTCATTCTATATATTTAATTTTCATTGTATAAAAGAAGATTTTATATTTACTTTCGAGTGTGAAAGGAATACGTAACTAAAAATGGTTTCGAATACGATTTTAACCCATTTGAAACTAAATCATTTCTAGCTAATAACAGGGAGACCTCCAAGTTCAGCTCTATAAACCACAGTGTGTTATTTATAGTACTGTGACACTGTCCTATAATGTACAGTCTTGACTAACTAGTCAAGGTTGAATTACTTATAGCACTGCTGAAACAACTGTGCCTCGCTATGGTTAAAATGTCGCTTACTACTCACAACAGTAGACTTATTCAGAAACACTGAACACTAATCATTAACAAGTAGACCTGAAGGTTAAAAATAATGAAGGGTAAGTTCAGACTTATCGAACAGTTCCATAATTTCGATCATAAGAAGTATATAATAAATAAAAATCATAGACTTTTTTCTTATATCATCGAAGATGTGGAATTGTCCGATAACTCGAAACTTACCCTAGTGAAAAAGTAGAAATATAATCTATATATTATAATAAGAGCGGTTTCTATCTATCTGTCTGTCTGACCGTCACACTCACCCATATATTTTTTGCAAGAAGGTAATTTAAAACATTTCATGTTTTTTTGGATTCGAGATTTCGAATTTTCATCATCAGGAACAGAGTGAAAAGTTGGTCCAAACAAGGAATTTTATGACCAACTAGATACCTCCTTTCTATAGAAGCTCATTATCCTAGATTCTATTACATAATTTTGTTTTATAATCTAAAGAAATTTTTCAATTCGAAATAAATTGTTCATGAAAATCAGTGACAATGAAATTGACATATTAACATTAACGTCATTTTTGACGGCACGCATACACTAGCGAATATAATATGTAATAATCAATACCATAGATACTTTATACATATAATGAAAGGAAGCCGCCATAGAAATATATAAAACTATACCGATCTTCTTACACCAACTTTTTATTAATTCCCTTTAAATTATTTAAATCACTTAAATCATTTAAATTCCAGGCATTGGAAAGTAGCAATTCAAATAGAAAGACATTTAGGATAATATCTATTTTCCAGATAAAAAAACTTTATATTCCGTTATTAAACGAGTGTTCCTAATTCACTAACCGGCAGAGGAAGATGAAAGAGTTGTGCTAAATTGATGCTAAAAATAGATAGATAAATAGATGCTAAATAGAAAATGGGATAAGCAGATATAGGGAGAAGTGTCCTTAATTGGGACATTTCCTGCCATGAGAGGGACGTACTCACTGCATGTACTTTAAGGGGTTCTTTCCCCTCTCAGAACTTTGTTAATATTATGCATCGTACAGCTTTGAAATTTGGGAGGTCTACATGTAAAACATCAAATGATAAGTTTTTGCTAATGGTATAAACCATGTTTTTTCATAGAGAAGAGATATGGAGGGAAATACGATTTTAAGGGGAGAAGGGGGCGAGGAGGGGAGGGAGTGGCAAGAAATGCAGCTCTTCCGTCCATTTTCAACGTAGAGAGATGATATGGGTGTCAATGGATGTGGAAAGCCCTGGGCAACAGTGAAGAGTCTATTTTTGTTCAAATTCCTGCTCTGGTTTTTGAATAAATTAAGAACATCATATTTTTTTTAATTAATCTTTGAGCATTCAAAGATACAAATATCATCACTGTAAGTCAAAACTGACGGAGGAGATATAGTTTGACTCCCAAAAGAAATATTTCTCCTATGCGCAAAAAGATGCAAAAAGGAGTCTATTCTTATTTTGTTCCCAGAGTTAGAATGTTGAAACGAAATGGACTTTGTTTCGTTGGCAAAGTCTTTCGCATCCAATGATACCCATATCATCACTGTAGGTGAAAAAGTGAAGAAACTTTTCTTACACCCCTTAAAAAACACGTTTTCTTCTCTCTTTTTCTTTGAAGGAAATCAATTTCTACCATGAACAAAAAAATACTCATTCGATGTTTAATATGTATCACTTGATGAAAAAAAGATATATAGTTTAAATATTAATTAAATCATATAAAATATACGAACGAATAAGCGTTTAAGAGACACTGTTGTATCGCCAAACTTTTAAATCACATTTTCCAGAATATTCATCACATTTTCCAGAATATTCATCACATTTTCCAGAATATTCATCACATTTTCCAGAATATTCATCACATTTTCCAGAATATTCATCACATTTTCCAGAATATTCATCACATTTTCCAGAATATTCATCACATTTTCCAGAAAGCTCATCACATATTCCAGAATGTTCATCACATTTTCCAGAATGTTCATCACATTTTCCAGAATGTTCATCACATTTTCCAGAATGTTCATCACATTTTCCAGAATGTTCATCACATTTTCCAGAATGTTCATCACATTTTCCAGAATATTCATCACATTTTCCAGAATATTCATCACATTTTCCAGAATATTCATCACATTTTCCAGAAAGCTCATCACATATTCCAGAATGTTCATCACATTTTCCAGAATGTTCATCACATTTTCCAGAATGTTCATCACATTTTCCAGAATGTTCATCACATTTTCCAGAATGTTCATCACATTTTCCAGAATGTTCGTCACATTTTCCAGAATGTTCATCACATTTTCCAGAATGTTCATCACATTTTCCAGAATATTCATCACATTTTCCAGAAAGTTCATCACATTTTCCAGAAAGCTCATCACATATTCCAGAATGTTCATCACATTTTCCAGAATGTTCATCACATTTTCCAGAATGTTCATCACATTTTCCAGAATGTTCATCACATTTTCCAGAATGTTCATCACATTTTCCAGAATGTTCATCACATTTTCCAGAATGTTCATCACATTTTCCAGAATGTTCGTCACATTTTCCAGAATATTCATCACATTTTCCAGAAAGTTCATCACATTTTCCAGAAAGTTCATCACATTTTCCAGAAAGTTCATCACATATTCCAGAAAGCTCATCACATATTCCAGAATGTTCATCACATTTTCCAGAATGTTCATCACATTTTCCAGAATGTTCATCACATTTTCCAGAATGTTCATCACATTTTCCAGAATGTTCATCACATTTTCCAGAATGTTCATCACATTTTCCAGAATGTTCGTCACATTTTCCAGAATGT
The DNA here is from genome assembly GCA_947561585.1 of Caprella mutica. Taxonomy (NCBI): domain Eukaryota; kingdom Metazoa; phylum Arthropoda; class Malacostraca; order Amphipoda; family Caprellidae; genus Caprella; species Caprella mutica. The sequence continues at coordinate 151,360 of CANNZV010000607.1, forward strand.
TCGTCACATTTTCCAGAATGTTCGTCACATTTTCCAGAATGTTCATGACATTTTCCATAAGGTGCCTCCATTCATTCATTTTTAGGTTTGATAATATAGAGGCCGAACACTCGGAACATCTAACACAATTTCCGTAAGGGAAGGACTGATAAAGCCCTACAGAGAGGGTATCGCACTGAAATAAACTGAAGACTGAAAAATTGTAAAAAGTACAGCACAAACTGAAAATAACAATCGAATAAAAACATGTTTGGTGAGATTTCATTTTGCGAGAGTCCAGTCTATGTGAATTTTTTTGAAATTTATAATTGAAAAAAAATAATGAACGTCTTTTTAAATCAAATTAAGAGGGTATCGATCGCACTGAAATAAACTGAGGCATGGAAAATTGCAAGAGGCACAGCACTATTAACTAAAATGACAATAGAGAAAAATCACATGATGTTTGTGAATTAATTTTGCGGGGGTTGAGTACATAAATTTATTAAAATTCATGTTATAAAAAGGTTTTCCAGAGGGTATCTAACTGAAATACACTTAAGACTGAAATAATTGTGAGAGGTACAACAGCACTATTCCCTAAAAAAACAATCAAACAATTCTTTGGTTATTGCGTAATAATTTTACGGGGGTTTAGCATATAGAAAATATCTTAAACTTCATATTAAAAAAAACACATTTTAATCAATTTGAATATGGTGATAAAGATACAAAACTCAAGCGCCGTGTCACGCTAGATAAAATGATACTGTAATTAGTTTGAATAATTTGTTAGCACGGAAATGAATAAACACTATCGGAAATTACATACACGGAAACAACTAACTGATGCAGAGAAAATAGATCTATACTGGTAATGATAGTACTATATAACAAATAGAGGTTACAGTGTAATGTAATAAATCTATACAGTGTGTAGTGATCAGAGAATGGAGTTCTTATAGGGAAAGTTACGAATTATCGGTCTGTACCACATCTTCGATCATATAAGAAATAACTATATAATTAATATAATTTTTATTTCAAATTGGTATCATGGATGCCAATTAAAAAATTTTTATGTAAGTATCATGGATACTAATAAAAATAAAAATTATATAATAATTATTATATCGTTTTTTTCTTATATGACCGAAGATGTGGAACTGACCGATAATTCGTAACTCACCCAAGAGTTCTGTTCCGGACACATAGGATGGTACACAGGTTTTATTATTAGATCACTACAATAGGGCCTGAAGACAGCGGGAGGTAACATCTTATTTCGATGACACTATTTATATATAGGCCTATTTCAAGAAAGATTTTAACAATCAAACACAAAATTGGACAAATTACATTGCCGTGGTAGGTACTCTTCGAAATGAAAATTCTGTAGAAAACTAACAATGTATTTGCAGCTTCTTCATTTTATTTGGCGAATTAAATTCAATTACCAAGAGTGCAAAAAAATTGAAATGTGACAATACATTGGAGAATTCGTTCACACGGAAAATCACTAACCGAAATAAAAGGAGCATCAAATGTTGAACACTGAACATGAAACAGGTTACACTGAACATGAACACCTAACAGGTTACACTGAACACAACTGCGTTATCTAGTTAACAGATGTCAATAACTGTTATCTGCAGAGTACAGATGCTAACAAATGCTGCGACCATGAAATAGCTAGCATCTGTCAAATGGTAACTGTAACTGGAGATGACTCACAGGTAGAAAGTTATGGTGGGATCATAGAAGATGAAGAGATATTTATGGTGGGGTAATAGGAGATTGAGAGAGAAAATTATGGTGGGACCATAGAAGATTTAAAAGGGACTAACATAATCTTAAGGGGGTAAGACTGGGTAATTTGATACAAGATTTATTTTTTATTTTCTAAAGGACCTACCTATATCTCAAAAAATTTCAATCCAATTGTTACCTTATTGGTCTCAAATGAAAGAGGACACATGAGAATATTAGAAACATGAGTCAAGTATAGTTTCACTATAAACATGAATCGATAGCCAAGATCCTGAACGGGAAGTATGAAAATATAAATTGTGAAAAAATTGTTAGTAACCGTTTTAAATTGGGCAAAAATCTCAATTTTGTATCAAACTGCTCCGTCTTACCATAAATGACTCCACCATAATTTCTCTCTGGGTGAAAACAATTATAATTACAAAAATTGAAGAAAGCTGAGAAAAAAAATCATAAATTAAATTATTATAAATATACTAAAAGTAATTCTATGGAATCATTTTTAGATATGAAAAATATTTCAATTTAACGAACCCTTATTGGCAATAAAAAAAAAACTGTCTAAGAATCGGAATTATTGATTGAATTAATATCAAATTCAAATTTTAATCGGGAAACAAAATGAATTATATAGGAAGGAGCGGGGAAAAACACTTCTTTTCGGTCATAATTTTTTTGCATTTTTGTAAAATTAAATTTTCGTTATTTTACAATTTTATGAATTAATGGTAAGAAATTAAGAATATTAAAATAAATTCTGATTCTAAAATTTTTAACTGTGCCATACATATAATATGGGTTTAAAATCTTTAAAAAAAAACTAAGGCTAAAACTAATCAACGAACACTAACACCTAATTAGGTATATTAATTATACTAAGATTTACGTTTCAGTGAACTTTACTAGGTACATATACATTCATTCACCTTCTTAATTAATTAATCACTACAGGTGTGTAGATAATGAACAGGTGTATGATGTGTACTGACGAACATGTCTTGATGTCACAAGGGATATAGTAAATGATATAAACTTTAGTTCAAATGCTATTTTTACAAAATGAATGAATAGCTTCCAGTAGTTTTGGGGAAAGTTTCGTGTTATCGGACGGTTTCACTTTTTCGATCAACAGAGAAAAAAACATGATATTATTTAACTTCAATTTTAACTGGTACCCACGATACCTGGAACTATCATGGATATCAATTAAAATATAAGTTAGATAGTAATAATAATAAATCTATCATCAGCAAACAATGCAGTCAAAATTAAAAGACATAGAATTTTCTGATACATACTAAATATATGTACTCTCTTATGTAATGTACATTTAGATTAGCTGTATAGTGTACAGCTAAATAGTCTTTATGAATTAAATTAATGTTATTATCAATTATAATGTCGTTTTATATTACACCTCAAGCAAGTGGCGAGTCAGTGGCCAAAATAATATCGCGTCTTGCGGGACGCTAAAATCCTTATTTTTTTGGTCACGTGACTGGCAATCTAGCGTCAGTTTAATGGAGAAATGATATAACTGAAACAAAATTTATTTGAGAAATGATATAACTGAAACAAAATAAGGTTTTATACGGCCTTCCTTAGCGTCCTGCAATCGCTGCAACACTTCCTCTCTCTAGAGTAGTTATCATAACTCTATGACCTCAAGTAGCATTACCATTCATTAGAACTCTATACAAATACTTATCAAATTACTACACAAAGATAAAATGGTAACATTAATGATTCCTTTCAATACAATCCATATACTCCACATTTATACCCATTACTAATACAGTCGGAAATTTTCCCCCTGAAATGTTACCATCAGAAGTCGACTGCAGAGCTGTTGTCACTCACAGTGAAGCAAGCTGTCATTAGTTAGCTTTGCTTGAACAATGTACACTTTGTGTGAAGTTGATGGCACTAAAGAGAAGCGAGATATTACGCTGAGAACATTTCAGACGAGCGCTTTCAACGCGATGCTTTTGGAGCGTCGAAAACGCTCGTCTAACAAGGTTTCGGCGCTTTTAACGACGGCAGTTAGAAGTACACTGTTGCTACACTTAGAAAAATTTAAAAACAATTGAACAAAGCTTGTACTATATTGCCTAAAAGGTCCTGATACCTATGCGGTTTAATAAAAGGGCTTGATTTGGAAATTTTACGAGTTTTATTATGTCATTTATTTCATTATTTTTTAAAACAGTTCTTATTTCAATAAAGTTATATCATTTAATGAATGATATAATGAACCAGCTTCAGCGAGCTTGATGAATTGTATCGTGTAGTCTCACTGGCGTTGAAAACGTCATAAAACGCTCGTGTAACATATCCCGGCTTTTCTGACGTCGCCTTTGAAACCGAGGACTGGCGTTAAAAACGCTGAGAAAATGCCGAAAAGGGCTCGCTTTTAACATGAATACATATGGAATGGGTTTCACAATAATTTTTTCGGCGTCAAAAAGCTGAGAATTCAAAATATTAGATTCTACGTAGAAATAAGGTTAGTTCCGAGTTACCGGACTGTTCTAAATTTACGTTCATAAGGAAAATAATGTTCATTTTTATATACTTCTTATATCATCGAAAATGTGGAACTGTTCGATAACTTGAAATTTATCCTATATATTTAATAAAAATATATTTAAATTGTTTATAGTTAAAATATATATTCATAAAAAACAAATTCAAACTCTTATAAAAAATCAATGTTAAGAAAATAAATCACAATTACTTGTTATTGTTCAATATCTTTTAACCAGTTATAACATAAAACTCTTCTAGCAATTGTTTTCATTTTATTTAGTTTTGTACATCTCAATAACATTCAGAGAATTTAAATGTTGTAAGGCTTTGAAGAAAATATATAAAAGACTTGCTGTTATTGAAAGGACTGGAAGAAATGATTCTGTTTTAAGAGAGATATGTCAGATTTTAAATTTAAAGCGATTTTTAAAGAATACTGTATAATGGTTAATTTTAAGCTAAACTGCTGCATCGTTATTTCTATTTTTGGTTAGTTAAGTATTTTTATCATGTTTTACTAAAGATTGATGTTTATATTTTCAATTTCCACAAGTTCGTAGCTTTTCTAGATTTAAATTTAAAAAGATATATCGTTACATAAAATCAACAGGACATATTTAAACGATTAATTTATCAAACAAGGACATGTATGTTAATAAACAGTACGTAATTAAATAAAGATATATGCATTATAGTTATTTATCGATAAACAGAAACACAATCTTTATTTATTTATGATAATTATAATTCAGTGGATATCAGTATACAACAAATGTATTTTTGTACATTAAACACATATTCAACTATATACAATTTCTTCAAAGAAACACTTCAGTGCAAGTTATTTATAAGTGCTATTTTAAGGTACTTCTTTCATCTAACTATACGGAGCGATTAACAAAGAAAACAGTTAATAGAAATAATTGTCGTGCATATATTACATAATATAAAAGCTACAAAAATAGCAGCCTTTGATCTATCAGAGTGACTTGGCAAGTGACTCTAGAGACTAAATGTCCATAAACTTACTAACACTTTGATGTAAACAAAGAATATAATAGTTACCTTGCACTTAGTAGATAATTACAGGTAGAGTAGAACTCCTCTATAGTGAACTACAACTAGTTCACTATAGAGGGTTTACTCTACTATAGAAGATTTAAAATAGAAAACTGGTTTTTCCATGGCAGACTATTTTCTTTCTTTTTCAAATAAATTCATTATACAGGGTATTTTATTTCTCAGAACTCTAAAAATAAGGATGGTTCACTATACATGACTTCATTATAGAGGAGTTGTACTGGTAAAACTCTATAATGAAATACAACTAATTTAATATATAGATATTCATAGGAAACTTATAGTCATTTGTGGCATACTTAACTAAATATGTTGACTATAGAGGTAAGTTCACTATACAAGACTCGACTACTATACAGGAGTTCCACTGTATTAACGTTACAAACAAAAGCAACTACACAACATGTTTCAAATGACGAAAACCTTGGCAATTCTTTTTCACATTTTCGCACATCGCTTTTTTTTTTTGATGTCACAGTCTGCAGCTGATATTTATTTCATATAACATCTACAGAAACATATAAAAGAATGTCTTTGTCAATTGCATCAAGAATATGCTTTGCTTTTATCCATTACTAAAAAGAACATTATTTCAATATAAAAAATGAATATATCTAAATATAAAATGATAATTATTGTCAAGAAGAACATTATTTCAATAAAAAAATCAATATAATAAGATATAAAATGTTGATTATTGTCCAGAAGAACATTATTTCAATAAAAAAATCAATATAATAAGAAATAAAATGTTGATTATTGTCAAGAAGAACATTATTTCAATAAAATCAATAAAAAAAATGAATATATCTAAATATAAAATGATAATTATTGTCAAGAAGAACATTATTTCAATAAAAAAAATGAATATATCTAAATATAAAATGATAATTATTGTCAAGAAGAACATTATTTCAATAAAAAAAATGAGAGATTATAAATGATAATTTTTTTCATTATTTTTCTAATATAAGAAATCTATTATGTAGCATCTAATTATATACATAAAACAAATTACTAATAAACCAAACAAACACACAATTTTATTCACACTACACCACTAAGAAAGTAAGCAGAGAAGATAAAAAAAGAAGGAGACAAACCAAACCTCAAAACAATTATTTAGGGCTGCCTGCACTCGGTCCCAGAACGAAAAACAAATTCAATGAATCTCAACCGAAGAGAGAGATGTGTTCTTGTACCAATTGCTGTGACAGGAATTGGAACATTGTTACTGTGGGATTATAGAGCCTTATTGTGGGAAAACTATACACTATAAGAACCTTATTAACAAAATTTAGAGTGTGTAGAAAATTAATTTAAAAATATATTGGAAAAAAATTATATACCCGAGTAAATTGAAAATTATTTAAATTTTTTGTAAATTATACCGTAGGCCAGTATGTTTTGGGCGACACTTAACCTACAAAAAGTAGTGCTATATATAGCTGTAGCATATAGTGATGAAGATGTATACAGTGTCACAAGAACTCTTAGGTTAAATTAATGGTCGCGTGGTGAAAGTTTATTACTAAATAGCTACTATAATAGATTTGTGTACTTAACTATCTTAGGTACTAACTATGAATAGACCCGCATGTTTTACACCAGCATTTAACTCAATGAAGAGGATATGCTACATAGATAGCTACTATTAAGAGCAGTGGTTCTTTAAGTATTTTTCTCGCACACCCCTTGCTTTTCTCAGGCACCCCCTGAGCATTGCATTGAAATAGATTGAAAAGATACAATTAGAATATATTTGGTGAGATGTGATGGTAAATATACTTCATGTATATTCTGCATGATATTAACAGCAAGAACAGAACTTATAAGTAACATATAAAACAGCCATCCCAGACACCCCCTGTAAACAATCCAGACCCCAAAGGGGTGCCGGGCCCCTCAATTTAAGAACCACTTATCTAGGGTTAAAAATTATAACAAGGGAAATGTATTTCTAGCATTCTTTGACTGTGCTATTTATTTGCAATTATTGATAACAGTTATACAAGAAGAATTGTTTCAATTAAATCGTAAATATTAAATAATGAATATGAAGCATAGATATAGTTACGAAATTGAACTTTCAAAATATTGATTTGCCGTCACCAGTGCGAACGTGTGGGAAAGAATAATTTCTTTTTCGTTAATACATTTTTTGAGAGGGGTTATGAAAATTAAATTTTCAGGGGTAATATTTTAAGAATAACATTGAGTGAAGGACAGAAAATGAAAAGATTAAAAAAGATAATGAAGAAAAATTTAAGACTAACATTAATTAATTGATTTATGTGTTTAACGTCTGCTTCGGAACCAAAGGCCATATCGCTGACGTCAAGAGGGAATTAAATACAAGGGACTGGAAGAAGAAGTCAGAAAGGAAAGTGGCTCCATGAACAAAGTCACTAACCACCGTCGGTGACAATGGTCATGGATGCAGAAAAGCTACTCCGTGAATGCAGTCACTTACCAAGGAATGTGACGAAACGGGACACAAGTAACGGTGGCTGCACTCACGGATAGAAGAGGAAAATGAAGAGGAGATAGTAAATGAAGCCTACGAGCCTACCTAACACAAAATCTAAGACCTTGTAGTTGAAGAGCATAATCCTAGCGCTATCTTCTAAAACTGCAAGTAGCGTTAAAAAAATGATAAACATGGTAAAAATGAAAAAAGAAAATCCATAATCCAAATTGCAACAGTTCGGGGCCCAAGGGACGCCTCCCCCTTTCTCTTCCATTCACCACAGACAGCTTCTGGATAGAGCCCCTGGGGGCTTAAGACTAACCAACATAGACAAAACTAAAAGCAAATGCTGAATTAATTTCTTCAAGCTTGTCAATGTTCAATGTTGATAGCAATGTTCAATTAAAAGTTCATTTCAATGTTCAGAGTTCATTTCAATGTTCAAAGTTGATGGCAATGTTCAAAGTTGATGGCAATGTTCAAAGTTGATGGCAATGTTCAAAGTTGATGGCAATGTTCAAAGTTGATGGCAATGTTCAAAGTTGATGGCAATGTTCAAAGTTGATGGCAATGTTCAAAGTTGATGGCAATGTTCATTTCGAAGTCACTGTTCAACGTGCTGACATGGAAAAGGCGCACCAATATCCACTCAATTAGCTACATCGCCTATCAATCTGACAGCAGATATTGGATGCATGTGCACTGTACAGGGTGCACCAGTGAAAACTCACCCTGCTTCAAATACATTTCCGTATTTCAAATGTACCTGCAATTTTTAACCAAAGGAAATACAAAATGGGTACCAAATACTCCATTACAACAGTACAAATGTACTGTGTGATTGCTACCTCTTTTTATGTCCATTGGGTAACTATTACAAACATTTGGAAAAAATAAACTTTTTGTTCTGTATACGACAGTTCCGAGCCTATTTTCTATTCAGCATTTGTGAATCGAAGTGAAGTTTGACAATCATGGACCAATTTCAAAAGAAATACCTTTTCAAAAGAATTATCCTTTCCCTAGCAATTATTAGGATAGATTCTTGGGTTGTAGAAAGAGATCCAATTAGAGTTACCGTTTAGACAGTTCCTCAGGAGACAGAATTGAAATTGGTAAGAGTACGACTAGGCCCCTTCAGTTGATGTACTGGGTGGGAGTGAAGGGAAGGGAGAGAAATGAAGGGATAGAAGTGAAGGTATAGAAGTGAAGGTATAGAAGTGAAGGTATAGAAGTGAAGGAATAGAAGTGAAGGAATAGAAGTGAAGGGATAGAAGTGAAGGGATAGAAGTGAAGAGATGGAGTCATAGAAGTGAAGGGATGGAATCATAGAAGTGAAGGGATAGAATAGAAGGAATAGAAGTGAAGGGGTAGAATAGAACAACCTATGAAGAGGAATTAAAAATGAAGAGACTGCATGGATATTCAAAGATTTCAATCTACTCCCACACATTAGATACGAGTACTGCCAGAAATACACCATCAAATACATTATTATTACCAACAATATAAATTAGTAAGACCCAATAAGCCTGGTTAATTCTAGGGCTAAAAAGGTTTAAAAATAGGAAACAACACATCTAGAGCAGCCTATTCAGTCGCTCAAATAAGCACTAAAGATACATCAGATATATCTTACATGTGAGCATCCAACTATAAGTAAAAAAACAGTTTGACAATGCAAGACGATACTCGCGATTTACCTTTAATAATAATACAGTATCACTCACTATTTTCACTTTAGATGATAAAGATCAATCGCAATGAATACTGGAGAAATTAAGTCTGGTCTATTATCAAATTGCTTCGACTAATTACTAACTTTGGTGATTAGCAATTAGATAGATTGGTAAACATTAACGAATGAACGAGGCAACATCTTAAACTCTTATTTACTTTCAGTCGCAATTAAAATTAATATAATCAGCATATCTCTTATTACGTTATATATTGATAGTTTTTATCGTGAAATTTCATAATTAGAAATAGTGTCGTCGGGAAAGTTCGACGATAGACAATATTAATAAATTTACATTTTATTTATAATGAATTACGAATTGTCGGTTGGTTTCACCTCTTCAGTCATATGGTAAAAATCGATATAATAATTAAAATTAAATAATTATTATATAGTTTTTTCTTATAGAACCGAAGATGTGAAACTGACCGACAATTCGTAACTTACCGTACGATAAATTAAGATTGACAATTCATCGACTCATGTATCGTCGTCGATAGATGATTTTTTTATCATCGATATTACAATCACCGATTTTAAGTTGGTAATTATGCTTTAATATTTTTCTTTGGTAGGGTTGTTACTAAAACATAAACATATGTTTGAGTGGTTATTTAAAAAAAATCATTAATATCCTACGCATGGATTTAATATAGTTTAACCTCTTTTTAAAAGCATAGTAGGATATTAAAACAATGAATAAAATAAAAGGGACTTTAAAATACCTGTCACACAGGAAAAGGACACTTCAGTAACCTACCACCGTGTGTGACGGTGTTCATGGATGCAGAACAGCTACTCCGTGTCATATATCAAAGCAAGCCCGCTGGAACAGTAGCATAAACGCATTCGCTAGATCTCTAAATGCTGAAAAGTATACTCTATACTTATATACGTACTTGAATACATAATATCTTAATTCACGATATATTCTCATGTACATGTTTCTAAACTTTCATTTCAATAAATCTGTCTTTTCAACATGAAATCACTGCATGATATTTCACCACGCAGACGAAAATATAAGCCAAGTAGCCATCCTCCCCAGAAGAACTTTCAAAACTTACGCCATAACACTTCTTGCAGCTTAAGCACCAGAAATATCGGCACACAATTTCAAACTAATATTTACTTAGCTCTCTTAAAATGAAGCTATTTCAGAGTGATATGAGGAATATTCAGATAATGTACAAGATCATTCAGAACGGTTGGAATGGCTTCATAAATAATCATTGCTGGTTAATTTCTATTTAATGTCTAGAACAGGTAAAAATGTATCGCGTTAATTACAACAGGTGTGGTTAACTATTTACTGTAAAATGCTGTACTTTACCAGGAGTTGACTACACTTTGTGAAAAATATAAAAGTTATCGTGCATTCACCTTCTATCATTACCATTATATTATTATTATTCATAAAATTATATTTTTTGTTTAAATGAGAGGGGAAGGTATTTCTCCTACCAACATAAAAAAAAATCAGTAGAAAAATAGGATTATCATGCTAATTATTATTCTCAATGCGTTATATAATGTTCAGTATATATGTAATTACATAATATAAAACATCTTTAGAAATGATATAAAATATATTCTATATCATGGAGAATAAGAGCCACTATAAGAACCAAGGAAGGCAAAATATTACTGAAGCTATGGAGGGAATGAGCCAAAAATAATATTCTGGCTCAAAACTTCCTCCACGGCAACAAAAATAAAGAAAATTTGATCTTTCGAAGAGAATGGAGAGATAGAATACTTATTATATTCTTTATTTCATTTATATTATTACAGTTGAGACTGCAAAGGTAGTATAGTCTCCTAGCAAAGGAAGGCTATTCTCCTAGTAAAGGAAGGCTAGTCTCCTAGCAAAGGAAGGCTAGTCTCTTAGCAAAGGAAGGCTAGTCTCCTAGCAAAGGAAGGCTAGTCTCCTAGTAAAGGAAGGCTAGTCTCCTAGCAAAGGAAGGCTATTCTCCTAGTAAAGGAAGGCTAGTCTCCTAGCAAAGGAAGGCTATTCTCCTAGTAAAGGAAGGCTAGTCTCCTAGCAAAGGAAGGCTAGTCTCCTAGCAGAGGAAGGCTAGTCTCCTAGCAAAGGAAGGCTATTCTCCTAGTAAAGGAAGGCTAGTCTCCTAGCAAAGGAAGGCTATTCTCCTAGTAAAGGAAGGCTAGTCTCCTAGCAAAGGAAGGCTAGTCTCCTAGCAAAGGAAGGCTAGTCTCCTAGCAGAGGAAGGCTAGTCTCCTAGCAAAGGAAGGCTAGTCTCCTAGCAAAGGAAGGCTAGTCTCCTATCTCAATCTGCCCCTCTCTTTCCAGTCAGTTCATATCCTGAGTGTATAACTTCATTAGCAAGCAGAGTTTAGAGCCAAAATCAGAGAACTCTAAAATAAATTAAAACAGAAACAATTCAGTCACAGAGATGAAAGCACACCAAACAATACGCTAATAAAATAAATGTACGTTGCGTTAAAAAGATTTATTTAAAAAGATATTATTTGCTCCATTGAAAATAACAAAAAAAAAATACCTCACAATATATCCAAGCAGATATAAAAAGACTTAAAGAGAACGTGGGAAGACTCAATGAAAAGAAGAGCAGACTGCTTCAGAAGTTTTATCAACAATGTTCACAGGCAATAGAATAGAAGAGTGTGGGACAACATAGTCGAGTAGTTTCTACAATATTACTGAAAGACCTTGCACCCACGTGTACTGATTACAAATGGAGAAATATAGTCCCAGTCGATAAGAACTTATTACAGCCGTTGATTTAAGCTCTCTGGATAACAAACTCAGATAAACTTTCTAGAAATAATCAAAAAAATATATTTGGTAAATGGAAATAATTATTCCATTATTTATTTAACTAGAAAAGTAAGTCATAAGCTGTATTGCAAACATTCAATTTCGACTAATAGATAGAATAATTAATTGAATTCTAAATAGTTACGAATTCAAATATATACATAATTTTCAATAAGTCGACCATATTCAACTAGAACGGACAATTGGTAGAGCGCATACCTTCGCCGCATCTCATAAATTATCAGTGAGCTATGAATGACCTTGACTTTTGACCGCATCGCTACCAAAATGTCACCAGATGTTTCCTTGACAATGACTGATCGTCCAACCAAATTCAGTCAATTTGGTTGAATTCATTTCGAGTTATTCGAATAAAAAGATGGTAAATACATAATAACAAGATAGTAAATACAGAAATAAATGCTGCCAAAAACATCACCTTCTGCATCTGCGAAAGTAATAGAATCTGTCAAAGAGGCTCTAGAATGATTACATTGATACAATCTTTGCTGTCATTCATATCCTCAAAATATGAGCAAGTAGACCTATAGTTTTCAGCAAGGCAGGTGTTTATTAACCCCCTGAGACACCTGTAACACACTCTACCAGATTGAACACCTCTGTAACGCAACAGTGAACTGAATGAAGTGAAGCAGGTATTCACTGCCGTGAAGCAGGTATTCACTGCCGTGAAGCAGGTATTCACTGCCGTGAATCAGGTATTCACTGCCGTGGATCAGGTATTCACTGCCGTGGATCAGGTATTCACTGCCGTAGATCAGGTATTCACTGCCGTGGAGCAGGTATTCACTGCCGTGGAGCAGGTATTCACTGCCGTGGATCAGGTATTCACTGCCGTGGATCAGGTATTCACTGCCGTGGAGCAGGTATTCACTGCCGTGGAGCAGGTATTCACTGCCGTGGAGCAGGTATTCACTGCCGTGGAGCAGGTATTCACTGCCGTGGAGCAGGTATTCACTGCCGTGGATCAGGTATTCACTGCCGTGGATCAGGTATTCACTGCCGTGGATCAGGTATTCACTGCCGTGGAGTAGATATTCACTGCCGTGGAGTAGATATTCACTGCCGTGGATCAGGTATTCACTGCCGTGGATCAGGTATTCACTGCCGTGGATCAGGTATTCACTGCCGTGGAGCAGGTATTCACTGCCGTGGAGCAGGTATTCACTGCCGTGGATCAGGTATTCACTGCCGTGGATCAGGTATTCACTGCCGTGGAGCAGGTATTCACTGCCGTGGAGCAGGTATTCACTGCCGTGGAGCAGGTATTCACTGCCGTGGAGCAGGTATTCACTGCCGTGGAGCAGGTATTCACTGCCGTGGAGCAGGTATTCACTGCCGTGGAGCAGGTATTCACTGCCGTGGAGCAGGTATTCACTGCCGTGGAGCAGGTATTCACTGCCGTGGATCAGGTATTCACTGCCGTGGATCAGGTATTCACTGCCGTGGAGTAGATATTCACTGCCGTGGAGTAGATATTCACTGCCGTGGATCAGGTATTCACTGCCATGGATCAGGTATTCACTGCCATGGATCAGATATTCACTGCCGTGGATCAGGTATTCACTGCCGTGGATCAGGTATTCACTGCCTTGGAGCAGGTATTCACTGCCGTGAAGCAGGTATTCACTGCCGTGGATCAGGTATTCACTGCCATGGATCAGGTATTCACTGCCATGGATCAGGTATTCACTGCCGTGGAGCAGGTATTCACTGCCGTGGAGCAGGTATTCACTGCCGTGGAGCAGGTATTCACTGCCGTGGAGCAGGTATTCACTGCCGTGGAGCAGGTATTCACTGCCGTAGAGTTACACATGTATTAATGGAATGAAGTTACATGTGTTTAACATGTGTTTTATCATACAGTTTGTTTCTATTTTTACTCCGATTGATCGAATTGTTCAAATTTCTTTGACATTATTTTTCAGTTACTTAAACAATTATTAGATTGATTATTAAACAAGATATTAGAGCGAGCGTCTTCAATCCAATCCGCCACTGTAAAACTCCTTGTCACCACCAATATATTAATAATTAAATAAATATTACTATATTAATTACCCAGCAGCAGCCCATCAATGGGATCACATTGGACATCTTGGGGACAATACGCAAAGAGAGGACTGTGCCGATTATTGGAGTGGGGGGAATGTGAATGTGATGAGAGTGGGAAATGAAAATGTGAAGGGGGATGTGATGGGAGTGGGATATGAAAATGTGAAGGGAGAATGTGATGGGAGTGGGATATGAAAATGTGAAGGGAGAATGTGATGGGAGTGGGATATGAAAATGTGAAGGGGGAATGTGATGGGAGTGGGATATGAAAATGTGAAAGGAGAATGCAATGAAAGTGGGATATGAAAATGTGAAAGGAGAATGCAATGAAAGTGGGATATGAAAATGTGAAGGGAGAATGTGATGGGAGTGGGATATGAAAATGTGAAGGGAGAATGTGATGGGAGTGGGATATGAAAATGTGAAAGGAGAATGTAATGAAAGTGGGATATGAAAATGTGAAGGGAGAATGTGATGGGAGTGGGATATGAAAATGTGAAGGGAGAATGTGATGGGAGTGGGATATGAAAATGTGAAGGAGAATGTGATGGGAAATGGTAAATGTGATGAGTAATGAAAATGTGATAGAAATGGTAAATGTGATGTTTTAGAATCCTCTAAAACTTCATGTAGAGTTTAAAAAGAACAAAACATGGTAAATTAATTAATAATTATGGTAAGAAATATACATCTTAATTTATCATTCAAATACCATTCATTAAATAAGTTCTTGCGGAACAATACCTAATTACTTATGAGTCACTTCTACCTTTGCATCTTTACTAAACTATTGTAACTGGTGGCAAATACGGCCATTGACTTCATATCACTACCAAAATAACACAAAAAGTTAATTAATTTAGAGCAGATTAGATAAGAAACATCTTATTATAACACAATAAAATACTACTACAGTCGGTAGCGTATTCCAGTATTGAAGTTGTCAGTGTAGAACAAAAAGGAACTACACAGTCTCTTGTACAGACACTACTGTGTTAGATCATTCAACCACACTTGTACATCAAACTGACACTTGAACATCACTATTTAGCATTGCCAATCAACGACTGAAATGGTATGCAAAGGAGAGGAAGCACATAGAACCTACAGTCACAAAGGTCTATCGCCCACTGACAGTGGCACTCTGTGAAAAAGACGGTACTGGCAATAGAGTGCATGACGTCATTAAAACTACATTTAAAAACCATTAAAGCGAGGTAATATCAAATAAGTAAATGCCGCCTAAAATATAACCTACTGCAATCTTCGAAGGTAACTATCATCACCGAGTGAATTAAGTTATCTATTAAGTTTAGGATGTATACTATAGTATTTGGTTTGATTTAGTGTTGCTGTGATGACGTCACGCTCTACAAACCATCGCTGTTGTTTTTCTTCAGTACATTGGCACTCAAAGTCTTAACTTTATGGCACTTAACATGTGCAAGGGATGTACATTAACTTACGAAAAAAAGTATTGAGGAATGTTCCGAGTTTTTAAAAAAGGGTAAGTTACGAATTATCGGTCTGTTTCACATCTTCGGTCATATAGGAAAAATTATATAATGATTATTTTATATAAATTTTGTCGTTTTTTTTTTACATGGCTGAAGTTGTGAAACTGACTAATAATTCGTAACTTACCCTTTTTAAAGAAAAGACTGGGAATGGTGAATAATGAATAGTAAAAGGAAATTTAATTCGTCACCGGTAAATAAATCTATTCATTTCCTATTCAAAGAAATTCCGAGAATAAACATTAAATAATAGTTAAATGCTGAGAATAGCTTTTTAAACGTTTTCAAAATTCAAATTTAATATCTAAAAAATAAAATTAAAAATTTCTTCAGAGTATTAAATTACAAACATTTATCATTTTTCTCAAGATAATTAGGAGGCTTATAAGTAAATAAAAATAATGTAGTTCATTTACAAATTACAATACTATACCAATACATCAAGAGCACTCTAAATAATTCTGATGTTTATACTCACGATAACAGAAACAGAATAACGGAGTGAACTTACCTGCAAAAAGAAAGAAAAAACAGTTAATTATGTGTACACAAATATTAAAACATGACAATTATTCAATAATTTGAACTATATGAAATAAGTAACAAGTTATAAAGAAAATGAAAGCATGTAATAAGGTTTAAAAAAGGTGAATATATGAAAGCATTGATACTTGGATAGCATACGAAATTTAGCAGCAAGCAACATATAGCTTTATCTTCCATAGTGACATACCATACACATTAGCAATAGAACACATCACTTACAGTGTCATATTTGAAAAACCTTACAAAAACTTGATACTAGTTAGCACTGTGTTCTACCAGTTACTGGTCTGAATACCATAGCACTAGTTACCACTATGTTCTATCACGTATACTGTTCTGAATAACACTAGTTACCACTATGTTCTATCACGTATACTGGTCTGAAAACCACTAGTTACCAATATGTTCTACCAGTACTGATTTTAATAGGATACAGTTCAGTTATCCCTAGATCTTAGATACTATCCCCTATCAACAGATAGGATGAGTAATACATGTAAAAACACTGACAAGATCTGTATTGAATGTTAACAGCTATCTTTTGAACTAATATGAATAGGATGTAGTAATGGATTATTGGACATAATCACAATGAGATTATCTGTAATCGATAACCAAGTAAATCAGCAGTATAAAGATGGAACAAATTTTCAACCGTAATTTCTACTGAATAAAATACCTACTGTAAAAAGAAAATTATCTGGTAGCGTTATTTGAAACAAGTGATAAGTTAAAATGATATATTGCCATACTGATTAGTTTGAGGTATTCTTTTACCACAGCCACGAACTTTTAGGATAATTATTCATTTATTATGCATATTATTATTCATGTTAACAGGTGAAACATGTCCCTTGAATATAGATTTATCATCAGGCCAATAGTTTCACTGATGTTTCTCATCTATGATAATTACATTGGATAAAATAAGTTAATACAGTGAACAAAATGATGTCGTTTGAAAGAACGTATCTCCTCGTGTTATTTCACACGTGGATGTCTTTTGGTGGTCATTTTACACGTGGATGTCTTATGGTGGTCACATTGTAGATTGCATGTGGGTGATTGTACTTGCATGTCTTTACTTACATTATGCACGGAATAATGGCTTAACTTGTGTGTTATAAATCTTTAAACACAGCTATAATCAGAGCCTTGAAGTGACTAAGTTGATGATTTTTTTGGACTCGGTTTAACAAGTTGATAGAAACAGTACGGGACCAATTGACTTATTTTTAACCACTTTTTTGAAGGTCAGGTTAACTCCTGATTATGAAAAAAAAATCCATTACAAAAATCATCAAACAAATTAACTCTCACTCACTCACTTCGCTTGTTTTTTTTTCAAGTTTACCTCTGGCGTCAGTGTTATAATTTATAGTGCGGATTATTAACCAGGACAGCCATAGCAGGTAATTAGAGTTCTCCTTAATTCACTTAGTGCACCGACTGAATTATCTGCAATGGAACTGCACTGGACCTACCTTGCAACTCTACATAAACGCACTTTAGCTTCAGAAAAAATAAAATTGAGAGGATATACCTCATCATTATTAAAATTTATTTTGTATTAGAATATATATTTAAAACACTTCAACGTTTCGACTATTTACAGTCCTATTCAGGATTTGAAATATAATTTCTTTTTTCGCTTATTAATTTCTATGAATTACTAACGTGTGTATTAATTGAATTTGTTATATATTTTACAGTAAAGTGTGTCTTAATACAAAGAAGAACTACCACAATGGTTGTAGAGCAATAGATAATTACACTAATTAATATTAATTGATTATATCGTTCAGTCAGTTAATTTAATTACTCACTTTGGAAATACTGTTTAAGATTATCATCTATTGGGAATAATGTTAATGCTGTGAATAACCAATAATTATAGATATATGACAATTGACAACCTTAGCTGAAATAGTAACTATTTTTGGGTCTGGTTTGCGTGTTTTTTAAGAAGTATTTTCAATTCAAAAATTAATTATATAGTTTTTACCCTAATTGTTATATTTCATGGTTGAATAGAGTGTGTTAACTGATTTTGTTACTCTAGCTGTATTAATTTATTCCATCTATAGTTAATTATTTGTATATTAAATTTACGTGTTTTTAAAATTTAACAATAATTAAAAATAAATCGAATAAATTTTATAGTTGTATTCGCAATAACTAATTATTATTTCTATATAATTAACTCATAAAATAGATAAATCATCCAATAAATATATTGAAGTCAGATTGAGAATTCAATTCGAAAGTTACGAGAACTTACGACCAAAAACTAACTGGAAGATCGATGTGGAATGGAGGTCAGAGGATTTCATTCCTGGAATCCCTAGGAATGGGTATATGGAATTGGTGGGAATGGGTATATAGAATTGTGGTCTTGCCAAGGAATGACTAATATGCTGAAGGAAATATTTCAGAAAGTGGTAATATATTATACAGATACAACATTGATAAAAGTAATGGCGTAAAGACTATAATAAATGATATAAATATTGAACACGTTTGATCATTAAAATAAAAGTTCAGAAAAAGCGAAAGACTTGTTATATAGATTATAAAACTAAAGACGTTACTAATATAATAAGTGAATTTATACTAATATTGAACACGTTATATGAATGAAATAAAAGTTTATATTTATGACTATTCCTTGACTGTATTCTGTGATGAATTTTAAAATTACATATTCTAAAGCTATTCCAAATACAAACTATTCAGAATAGAATTTATCGTCCAATTTAATATTCATGAGTGACATAAATATTAATTCAAGGATTCAGATTTTCATACGAATCCGTCTACAATTCGGTTCATAAATCTGGAAATAATGGGGAGGATTTTTGCCCCAAAATATAGCGACCCGATACAGGTAGGAATGATTCTGCCGCAAATATAGAATAAAAATTCTTTGGAAAAGAAATAGATTCTGCACATGGGAAAATATCCCATTTCTGAATAATCATTTAATTTGACTGTATTCCGAATATTCATTATGCAGAATATTACCAATGGGGTAAATTCTGAGTTATCGGACAGTTCCACATTTTCGATCATGTAAGAAAAATTATCTTCTATAATCTATAATATACTAATAATTTCCTTAGTGTGTTTACTTATTTATTTGGTGTCCGCTTTTACACTGTGGGTATTAAACCTGAAGAATGTAACTATGATACGCACGGGAATATATTGACTTAATATTTAAATTCCCCTGTTTTTATTAAATTTTTAAATGTATTTTATCTATAATTATAAAATTTAATTCATAGGAAGTAACCTAATAACGGGTAATAAATTGGTATTGATAATTACCCGTTAATTCTAACGGGTAATAACTATCAACTTATAATTTAATTATCATACATTCTTTTAGATCGAAAATGTGGAACATTACGATAACTCAGAATTTACCCTACATTATCAATCCATAACAACTTCTCTATGAAGATAATTTTTTTAATGTAAATTTAAAGAAACAAACTTATCACATTGTTCATCATCTCGAAAACAACTCGTGATGATTAAGACAAAAGTCTAACCAAACAAACTCTTATGGAACAAATTCACAGAATCACTTCATAGGGAAAGCTACGAATTGTCGGTCAGATCCACATCTTCGGTCATACAAGAAAAACCTATATAATAATTTAATTTTTATTTCTATTGGTATTAATGATACCTGCACTAATTTAATAGGTATCCATGATACCTGGAGGTATCATGGATACCTATTAAAATACAGATTATGAATTTTATATTTTTTCTTATAAGACCGTAGATGTAGAACTGACCGATAATTCGTAACTAACCCCAGATGATTACTCCGAAACTGAGCTTATTCTCTCACTAGTTAGACCGTGGACTAAGTTGGCTGAACTTTTAGAGAGTTAATTTGATGAGGCGATTGTAGCTGATGTGGCTGGGTGAGTCTGGAGGTATGGAGAGAAGGGCTAGAATTACAAGCAGAGAGAAGCTAGAATTACAAGCAGAGAAAACAAAGAAATGCTGGGAAAACGGTTTGCTTTTCGCTTGTTAGTAATCAGTGAGGAAACTAAATATTTATGGGAAATTTAAAATGGGGCAGCTTCAGGACGTCGAATCAGCAGGCTGACGGTAGACCTACAGTGTTGATTTTCAACAAGAAACAAACATTCAGTTTACGAAAAAATAGTTTTACAATTATACATGACAATGAAAGACTGATGGATATAATAACACTGAATAGGTTTTAAGCTCGCACTACATATACGTTCCCTCGAGATATTGTGCTTCTGATAACTTTATTAATAAACTTGCAATTCAAAACAAAGTAAATAACAATGAATCATTTAATAACTCATTTCATTTCACCAGCAACTCAAGTTTAACTGCAAGGCTAACGAAGTAATTACTAAGAGAATACTTATTTCCCTTTATTAATTACCAGATGGGAAATTTCAAATGAGCATAATTATAACAAAACACAGCTTATAATTATAGAAAATACATTTATCTAATAAATAACAGTTTTTTAATATACTTTGATAATAAAAAGCCATCAAAGTTTATAATGAAGCTTTTTTAGTGTAAACTGTGAAGAAAACATAACTCAATAAGTATTGAACCACATTGCATGAAACTTGGTGAGACGATTGGTTATTATCCAGTTGCCAGTATATTAGATTTTGGGAGAGAACGTGTCAAAGCGGCGGCAAAGATATGCGCTCTACCGAGCGCATGTAATCTAGTTAATATTTGTTTTCCATGGAAAAAATCTATTATAAAAAAAAGAGACGTTTTAACAGACACTAACTGAAATATGAAGTATGCAAACAATCGAGTAGAACTAACTTCTACAGTAGAAATCCTCTACAGTGAATGTACAGTTACACAATTGATGTTTGGACTATAATGATCTACATATTCTAGTTTTCAAAATGTGATAATATAATAAGAATGGTGATCCGTCTTCCACTGTCTACTGAGAGCTGAAATCTGCAAAAACTTATGCAGTTATTCCTGAATTTGCACAAGAAGTTCAGGGAGATAAACTTCAACTTCAAAACATCTTCAGTCATTGTCTATTCATAGACAGAACAAAAAACTTTCCATGGAATAACACGCATAAATCACATAAGAAATGCATCACTTGGAAGAAATCTAATATAATAATACAGCATTTAATCTGATAGAAAGTTATGGTGGGGGCCATAGAAAATTCTCCTTAATCTTCTATGGCCCCACCATAACTATCCTCCCTGGGTACATTAGCTGGCAGGGAGCCAACACAGGCTTCCAGAAGTCGCCACACTGAGGAAACTAAAGGTATTTTGGGAGCAATTATTTTGAGAAGACTATGCAGGCAGCATCAATGAAGGGGAGTAACATCAGTGATCTATAAGCAGCTTGGCTTGGAGTTACAGCAAGCCTTAGTGAGTTCACTTTCCTCGTCAATGGTTAGTCAAGATGAACCCCAGTGATTGCTGTCTCCAATTCATTTTTATTATTGATGACCAGAATTTAATATATTCGTTCGTTTTTTTATGTAATCTTATTTTTTTCAATAAATATCCTTATTCTTATCAAGTGATGATTTAATGACATTAAACAGTTTAGCTTCATTAATAATTTAACATTAATTAAGTTCAACAAGTATGATACGAAGATACATATTATTTAAATAAATAATTGATTAAATAGACACTAACAAAAATTACAATGAAAAAAAAAAAAATGTTTACATATTTAGATTATCGATAATTTTTTTTTTCATTTTATTCAAATATATGACCACAATCTTCACAGTATCATTTCCAATAAACTATCTATGATTCTCTTTCAGTAAAATAGAAATACCTAAGCGTGCACATCATACTCTTCATTTCCCTCCCTATAAAAGTCTCTCAAAATCACCCGAATATCTACGGCAGAGCCATTTATTTGATCTCATGGAGAGCTTCCTCAGGATGGTGCCTCTCTGTTCTTTATTTGTGGTGATTGCAGAGCTGTATTTTACGCCACCTTATCACTAGCTGGTGCGGCAACTACATCACAGATAAAGAGTAATGAAGGCTCATAAATAATGAAGAGATATTGATAGAATATTCTTATTTATATAGGTACAGTATTATAACACAAAAATATAGGGAATACATTCGTTAGTCCCATTTTAAATACTAGTAATACGCGTGCCGTCAAAAATAACGGTGTAATTAATACAGTATAACTACTCTATAGTGAATGTAGAGTCATGAGTAAGAGAACTACCCTGTATAAATATTTTTTTTTCTTTAGTCTGCCATAAAATGGCTATCAGTTTTAGAAAACTAATGGCTATTCATGGCAAACTAAAGAAAATCTGTTCACTATACGGGCTAGTTCTCTTACTCAGGACTCTACATTCACTGTAGAAGAGTTCTACTGTAGGTATACTAATTTCGTTTCCACAGGCAAAAAATGAAATAATTTATATCATTATTATCCTTGGCTTCTCTTTCACTCCAATATACTCGACTGAATAAAATAAAATTACTGAACTGAAATCAGAGTAATTTTGTATCCAAGCCTCCAGCTGCTACTCAAAAATATTATTAGGATTAGTGCGACGGACAGACAGACATTAAATGAATTAAACTAGAGACATTAAATGATCTAAACAGGATAATGTAGAGTGCATATGACATATCTTCGCCACCGCTTATAAAAGACCTTGACCAGTGAGTATTCCTTGAATTATAAAAGACCTTGACCTTGATCCGATCACTACCGAAATCTAACCAAATAGTTCCTGGGTATTGACCAATCGTCCCTCCAAATTCCAGGCAATTTGGTTGAATAACAAATAAAACCGATCAAAACATAAACTTATGCAATTTTTCGAAGGTAAAGGTCTCTTAGAAGCTTCATAAAAAAATCATTTTATTATGTAATATAGAATAAGTTGAATAGAATTAAAGAAACAGATCTCCATTCCGTGCCAAATTGTGGCTATGATTTACAGCCTTTCCTTCTGTCTCGAGTTTTGCTCTAAGAAAAAGCGTTGAAAAACACCGTAAATAATAAAAACACAAAACTCAGTGCAACTGTAACCAGTCGGACAATTTATCACTGAGTAATTTAAAACTTGGAGATGAATGAGGTAGGGTAAATTACGAATTATCGGTCAGTTTCACATCTTCGATCATATAAGAAAAAATTATATAACTTTTTTTTTAATTTTAATTTGTGTCCATGATATCTGCAGGTATCATGGATACCAATTAAAATTAAGATAAAAAAAAATTATTAATTTATGATATAATTTTTTCTTATATGATCGAAGATATGAAACTGACCGATAATTCGTAATTTACCCTTGGTCGTGTTATTGTGACATATTTTATTTTTCTAAATGATCGAAGTATAAATGTCTAAAGCCGATTCTGAACTAGAAGATAAAATGTCGCGTTTTCACCGCCCGCTCAGTTTACGTCTCTTCAATTAATCACGGTTAAATGAATGGAAAACAAATTTGCAGTCAATACTAGCGTTTCTACCGCCTTTCATTCATTTAACCGTGATTAATTGAAGAGGCGTGAACTGGGCGTTGAAAACGCGGCGTTTAATCTTATAGTATAGGTTGGGCCTAACTGTTTAAAACTTAAAGAAACTAGCTGAAATACACCACAGCTAGAAAAGGGTCCAATAAATTCAACTTTGCTTGGCAATGAAGCTTGTTTCTACTTAAATAAAAATATGTGATTTGTGAACAAAACGAGGAGAAACGTCCGAAGCTTCGTACACAATGGTCAACTATTCGGAACAATCGAGTTTGAAGGTAAGAACATTCGATTCTTTCAAAAAGAAGCGCGAAAAAAGAAAAAAAGAAAATAATAGTGAGTGGGAGTTTGAACGAATATTCTACTGAAATAATTTATTAGAAATGTTTTAAATAGAGACATCCTCTTTATATAAAACGTAAATAAAATATTAAGAGAAAAGTGAAGACGTCAAAAGGAATTTAAATACAAGGGACTTCGAAGAAGCAGTCAGACAGGAAAGTTTATTATTGTTATGAACGAATAAATCATCAATAAATTTATGTACAAAATTCTAGGATAACTTTAATAAGTTGATCCTAAAATAAAAGGAAGAAACAGCAATTACAAATCAAAGCAATATGTGAAAACTAAAAAAATGTTAAAAATTTATTGAAAAAAAGTGAAATGTTGACAAAAATATAATTCGAAAAGTGTCTAACAATAATAAAGTGGAGCCAATCTCTCCACTAACTTTAAACACAGTATAAAATAAGTTAAACTATACAGGAACCATCAGACTCGACACACGAGTCACCAGGAGGATGTTTACCAAATTTGTGAGTCAAACAAACTGCGTCAGGATATTTTCACTCCTAGAATCTCGAGCGAATAACCAAACGTGAACGATGTACACCCTGAATAATAAACCAATGGAAATGACATCCTGTGTAAAGAGATGTAGTTCAGGAAAGAAAATAATAACGCTAATACTAAATATTAAATAAAACAAAGCGAGGTGAAATTGGAAATATATAAAATAACGAAAAAGTGTTTCATCGTCAGTGTAATAAATTGGTTAACATATAATAAAATGAAAGGAATAATTTGAATATATAAATACCATAACTTGGTTAGATATTTAAATTATTTAAAAATAGAACATGTTTGATCTTGTTGAAATATGGAAATATTAGTTTACTCAAAAAAGTAATAAAAATCGAAATCCTAATTAATTTCTAAGATGGGAGTGTACCCACCACAGAAAAATGCTACCGTATCATAGAGAGTTAATGTACAGTCAAGGAGAAGCGTATCAGTCACTATTTTTACACAGTTTACTGTTTTTAACTCAACTAATTGTAATTCTTGTATATATTTGAAATTGGTTTTGGTACACTACGACAAATTTGTAAGATTTGAAAATAGAAGGAAATTGAAAAACTGTGATTTGTGAGATTGGGATTACTTTTCTTTGACAGGGTAAGTACTTAATTATCGGTCAGTTTCACATTTTCGGACACATAAGAAAAAAAATATATAATAAAAGTTAAATAATAATCATTATATATTTTTTTTTCTTACGTGTTCGAAAATGTTGAACTGACCGATAACTAAGAACTTACCCAATAGTTATTCTACAATAGAGTTATTGTAGAGATATATTGGTGCTCTCTCATAGTAACTACATAAGGTATTGTTTCGAATTGAAGGGATATTAAGCAGCCAATCTGTAGGCACAGTCACGTACAACTATATTGCAATATTGGGGTGGGTAGTAGAAACATAAACAATTAGAAACAGAAACAATAAGAGACGAGATTTAAAAGATAGGAATTGGAAATAGAAACATTTAGTCATTAGAAAATTAGAATCGAGTTGAACCGAACTTTTTAATCTTGATATATTTATTTAATAAAAAAATACAATAATTAGAAAGTATACTTTTCCATCGAGAACATGAATAAAAAAATATAGATCTTCTATCTCGTAATACTCTACAGTCTACGTCATATATTATCTATACATCATGTCTAATATTCTCATGGATGCTATATAAAAGTTCTGAAATCTGAACAGCAGGCAGGTGTGTGTGTGTGGGTGCAAGTGAACATTTCCCTCGTGATTCATTTAAGCGGAATGAAACTAACGCAAAAACACGATAGGGGCTGAGCTGAAGAAACTCTCCACTGAATACAAATTCACTCTTGTATTACAAGGTAAACTAGAGCTGGAACTGTGTTGAGAACAGAATAACCCTCTACTGTGATGTCAGAACTGTAGATGTAGCGTGACAGTGTTTGATGAGAATAGTCTTCTATTTTTAATGCGAATAATTTTATATTTCTATTGAGAACAGTCTTATATCTTCATTGCAAATAGTGCTTCATTTTTAATACAAATAGTGTTTTATTTCTAATGCACAGTCTTTTGTTGTTATTACTCTTCTTGGTATAACTTGAAAGTATTGCAGCAAAGACCTAAGATATTGCACATTTTAAATTATAAATTTCTGTAAATCTTACGGTGACTATAGAATACTCCACAGTGGAAAGAAAGACGCCTGAAAAAGTCAGCCCAAAAATATTGAACAAGGTTAGGATAGCGGTCCGTTTGGGGGGTCTTGCCCCTCCCCACGATTCGTTCAATGGGACAAAATGAATACTCTACTGTGATTTTGACCTTTTCTTTTTTTGACTAGGGCAATCAAATACTATAGCAGAAACTTTAGCTGATAATAAATTGAATCAACAAACGTCTTGCAAGGGTAACGATCTATCTCATTAAATTCCCGATCATTATTTATGCACCAATTGTTCAGATTATAATTAAATGGAGGCAATGAGGCATCATAAATAGAAATATGTTATTCACCATTCATTCACACGCGTGGTGGAAATACCAAAGCCATTTCCACCACAGATGTAATCAAAAGCACCAAAACTAATACAATAAAAAGAACAGAAATAATCAAAAGAACTACACTACAATAGCTGGGAAAGAATTACCCACACCTCTGTACCAAAGGAAACAAATATCAAGGTAACAATCTGTATATTAGTCCCAAAAGCATTGCCAATGCAAATAAGAGCGTGATATCAATGCTATTTAGTGCATGGGTAAGAGGATAAAAAAACGTAGACTGTTCTGTTCTTTCAGGAAATGTTTAGATATGGGAATCTAAAGTGAGTTGGTTATACTGAAGTTCTTGCAGTTCTGACATGCGTACTGAATACATATTTAGCAATACAGTAGAGTTAGAAATAGAGTACATTTGGAGGAAAAGAAAGTTCATCTACCTATATTATTTATGACTCGTTAATTAATTTAATAGGAGGTTAAAAGAATATTTTGGAACAAAATGCCATATCGCTTAAGTGAAATAGGAACTTATATACAAGAAACCTGTAAGAAGCAGTCAGAAAAGAAAGTTGCTCCATGAACACAGTCACCTATTGTAAGTTACGAACAATCGTTCGCTTTCACATCTTCGGTCATATAAGAAAAACGATATAATCATATTGATATTAATAAAAAATAAATAATAATTATTATATCGTTTCTTTCCAAAGATAGCTAAGTAACTTTATTTTGATATTGGTTATGTAAATATTCTGTGCTCTGTGAAGCGGAACTTTCAGGCAGCATTTAATACATAAAATCTGAAGGACTAGATTGGATGTATGAGGATGGAAATTCCTTCGCTAGATTCTCCTCTGCCACGATTTTACTACATTATTACCAAGATATATTAACTCAGAAGGTGTGCTACGCGAGTTATTAGACTCTCTGCACATAAACAAATAGCTTGTTTGCGAGAACAGTGTCATAACTTCAAAAAAGCTACTTTTCAGGAGAGGCATTTTAGTACTTGTAATGTACGTACATTTAATGGTATATCGTTAGGACATTTAGCCTTTCTAGCGGTATATTTTTGAGTTACAATGATGATTTTCTTACCGAAATGATCAGCATTTTATGATTTAAAAGTCAATAGAGATAACTCTAAAATACATGTTTTTGTGTTTGTGACGTTTTTGTTGCAAACAAGCGAAAAACATACATACGAACGTACTTGTGTAACCCTGCAATATTACATTACATACTCTATATACTATACTGCGGGTTAGATACTTTTTATTATAGCATCAGTACACTGCACAAACAACCATGACCAAATCCTCATATACAAATAACTATTTAACCAGCTGTATAGTATATAGTATATGTAATGTAATCTTGTAGGGTCACAGAAGTGCGTTCGTATGTGCGCATTTCACAACAAAACTGTAATCATCTTGATTGAATCTGCGCAATACTCCTCAACCTTGTAGTTAATATAGCTTGATAATTATTTATATAGGGTGAGCCAAAAGTCACTTTACCATTATAAATCTTTATTACGCACAACCTATATAAGATAAACCTAATTAGTAAACTGGAAATGGAAGAAGAATATTTAAAGTTTTTAATGAAAAATTTCTTTCATATGTCTTCCATCAGTATTTAAGCATGTATTATTATGAACATTAGCTTTCCTGTGTGTTTTGCATCACTCTTCACAGCATATCTGATGAAAAGTTGATCATATCTTAGAAATATTCCGTTTTACTTCATCAAGCGTGTCTGTATTATTTACGAATACCTTTTCAATTAAATATTCCAAAAGAAAAAAATATGGAATAGTTATATCCATTTATCCAGGACTCCACCAATACTAAGAGATGTTGCCGAAGCGTAATTTAGTTGGCCTGCATATGCTGCTCTTAAAGTATCCTGGTATCAACTGAATTTTGTAAGGATAAAATTTTAGATCCTGTTTTAATTAATATACGCCGTAGTGACGTGAGAGACAATCGCAATTGAGTACTACTCTTTTTCGTGAATGTTGAGTAGTTTCTGTAAAACTAAGATTCACAGGCTGATTAACTTCTTCAGTGTTAGATGACTTCGGTCTTCCAATTCGATCTTTGTCAGCACATGTTCCTGTTCGTCTGAATTTTTCTATCAGAGCAAGACTACAGATCTCAGATTAACTCTAGTTAAATTTTTTCGTAAAACATCTAACTCCAACAACTGATCCATTTTAGTTGATAATAATAGTCAACAATTGTGTGTCTCTTTTTTCCATATTGAATTTAGCCATTTTTAGAAGTTTAAGATTTCGCGCATTAAAAGTAGATTTGAAATAGCTGAAATCTGAAAGTCATGTATCAATTTTGCTTCATATCTACTAAAACTTTAAGTATTTTTCTTTCATTTGCCATTTACTAAAAATTTGTATCTTTTTTAGTTTGCGCGTGATCAAATTTTAAAATGGTAAAGTGACTTTTGGCCCACCCAGTATAATGCAGTGTAGGAAAGAAATAGGGGAGACATTATTGAAAAAGTTTGATCCGACTCTTTTAATTACTTATGAAGAACGTGAAAAAGTCTCCTAAGAAGTTACAAATTCGCTAGGTCTGCCATAAGTGTTCCAATCTGCTACGTCCATTTTACCGGGAAAAGGCTGATGATGCAATTTGCCTTAGCTCGAGCATTTCAAAAATAAATGCACTGTAGCTATGGTATGCCATTCCTTCTTTTAATTACATTCTGAAGAATTAAGAGACTAGCTAGGAGGTATTTATATTCTACCCTCTAAACTTCGTCTATAAAGCGAGACAAATAACTTTTGATATCTATTTTACAGATTATGTTATTTATAAACAGAACGTTGAAGTTTTTTTCAGGTTTCCTGAAAAGATCCTAAAGAAACCTGAAAAACCTTCAACGTTGAGTTTATAAATAACCTCTTAATAATATGGATTTCCCCACTGAGTTTGAATCTTTTCAACGAAATTATATATACTTATTTGATACTTTATACTTATTATGCTATATGGTACTTATTTTTACCATCGCAAAATTGCGGAAGATAATGCTTTAATCGGCAGTATTTATCCCCGTACGAATAACAGAGTAATATTTTTATCTATCATCTTGTTATTCTCAAACTAAAAAAGTATTGAACCAAATTGCCTGAAATTTGGTGGAATGATTAGTAATTCTCCAGGAACCATTTGGTTAAATTTTGGGAACAATCGGATCTAAGGTCAAGGTCATGAAAAGGTCAAAATCGATTGAAGCGGCGGCGAAGTTATGCGCTCTACGAGTGCTCGTTCTAGTTAGTAATGTATTCGTTTAGAGACACTAAAGTGCATCGCACTGAAAACCTTTCAAGCTTTTGAGACCCGTAAGTATCTCAAACTATAGTGGATGCACTAAGTATCTCGCTTTAGAGACAAAGCATATAGGGTAAAGCTCACAGGATAAAGCTCACAGGATAAAGCTCACAGGATAAAGCTCACAGGATAAAGCTCACAGGATAAAGCTCACAGGGTAAAGCTCACAGGATAAAGCTCACAGGATAAAGCTCACAGGATAAAGCTCACAGGATAAAGCTCACAGGATAAAGCTCACAGGATAAAGCTCACAGGATAAAGCTCACAGGATAAAGCTCACAGGATAAAGCTTACAGGATAAAGCTCACAGGATAAAGCTCACAGGATAAAGCTCACAGGATAAAGCTCACAGGATAAAGCTCACAGGATAAAGCTCACAGGATAAAGCTCACAGGATAAAGCTCACAGGATAAAGCTCACAGGATAAAGCTCACAGGATAAAGCTCACAGGATAAAGCTCACAGGATAAAGCTCACAGGATAAAGCTCACAGGGTAAAGCTCACAGGATAAAGCTTACAGGATAAAGCTTATAGGATTAAGCTTATAGGATTAAGCTTACAGGGTAAAGCTTATAGGATTAAGCTTATAGGATTAAGCTTATAGGATTAAGCTTACAGGATTAAGATTACAGGATAAAGCTCACAGGATAAAGCTTATAGGATTAAGCTTACAGGATTAAGATTACAGGATAAAGCTCACAGGATAAAGCTCACAGGATAAAGCTTACAGGATAAAGCTTATAGGATTAAGCTTATAGGATTAAGCTTATAGGATTAAGCTTACAGGGTAAAGCTTATAGGATTAAGCTTACAGGATTAAGATTACAGGATAAAGCTCACAGGATAAAGCTCACAGGATAAAGCTCACAGGATAAAGCTTACAGGATAAAGCTTATAGGATTAAGCTTATAGGATTAAGCTTACAGGGTAAAGCTTATAGGATTAAGCTTATAGGATTAAGCTTATAGGATTAAGCTTACAGGATTAAGATTACAGGATAAAGCTCACAGGATAAAGCTCACAGGATAAAGCTTATAGGATTAAGCTTACAGGATTAAGATTACAGGATAAAGCTCACAGGATAAAGCTTACAGGATAAAGCTTATAGGATTAAGCTTATAGGATTAAGATTACAGGATAAAGATTACAGGATAAAGCTCACAGGATAAAGCTCACAGGATAAAGCTTATAGGATTAAGCTTACAGGATTAAGATTACAGGATAAAGCTCACAGGATAAAGCTCACAGGATAAAGCTTATAGGATTAAGCTTATAGGATTAAGATTACAGGATAAAGCTTATAGGATTAAGCTTATAGGATTAAGCTTATAGGATTAAGATTATAGGATTAAGCTTATAGGGTAAAGCTTATAGGATTAAGCTTATAGGATTAAGCTTATAGGATTAAGCTTACAGGGTAAAGCTTATAGGATTAAGCTTATAGGATTAAGCTTATAGGATTAAGATTATAGGATTAAGCTTATAGGGTTTACTATAAGCTAATAGACAATTCCTTATATCAGTGTACATTGCCTGCGATTTCAAATGTATAACTAAATACTAACGTAAATCAGAATAATCTAAATCTACATTACCTCCTATCTTTAATCATCTATAAAAGGAGTGTATGATAAATTTGACAGCATATTTTCATTAAAATAACATATTCTCGTGCTCATATCCGACAATTGAGTAAAACAATCAGCATTCTAATTGTATCATTTTATGAATTATGACCATGGAATGTTGGGAGTTTAACGTCATTGTCAGGTGATATTTTCTACTGAATACAGTTGCTAAACCAAAAGATGATTTCCCAGCTTGATTGTAAACTGATCATGCAATAACTGCTGTGATTAAGCCACAGGCAGTATTTAAGCTGCAAAATAACCACTAAATAGCGAATGTTGTTTTCTAGTTAATCACAACAACAACAATATGAAACATAACTTGAATTGAATTGTTCTTTAAATTAATACTACATCTCCGTGTTTCTTTATAGTTATGAAATTAAAAAAAAATATCCTATCTTGTTTGGTTATTTAATTTGGCACTGTTTTAGCGAATATATAAACATATTTATATATGACAATAGTTACATTTTGTTGATTTTATGTAATTATGTATAGATAGAAAAATTAAATGTACTTCATTTATATGCTCCGATACAATCCAAAATATATAGCAATAAAATCATGTAGCAAATGACAAAAGGCAAAACTTTTGATCACTGGGGTAAGTTACAAATTATGAGTCAGTTTCACATCTTCGGTCATATAAGAAAAAACAATGTAGCAATTATTAACCAATTTTTATTGGTATCCATGATAGCTGTGCATGTATCATGGATACCAATAAAAATGAAAAATTAAATTAAATAATTAAACCGAAGATGTGAAACAGACCGATAATTCGTAACTTACCCTAATTCTTTTCTTGGACTTGCAAGTCTGCACAGAGAATTTGGTTAATTGCCCGTAGTGCCAAACTGTCTGGCGTAGTCGAGTCGTTAAAGCTGCGGTGCCAACCCTCTTAAACGACGGGGGGGGGGGGGGGGGGATGCATTAGGCCCATTCCAAACTAATAAATAAAACGCCGCGTTTTTACCGCCCAGCTTCCGTCCCCTCAATTAATCACTGTTAAATGAATGAAAAGCGGTACAAACGCTAGTATAGTCTGCAAATTTGCCTTCCATTCATTTAACCGCGGCGTTAATTGAAGAGGCGTTAAATCTGTTAGTATAGAATAGGCATAACGCGTCAATTATCTCAATTCTTGAATGTTTCATTAACAAATTCAGTTGTTACAAATACTCTTAGGACCCATATAAAAGTAAAAACAATACGTCCCCTTCAACATTAAAGTTGTGAGTCTGACAAAAGTCAGCGGTACACACACCTCTTTCTACCAACTGGATATAACAATTATGGTAAGTAAGAATGAAAGAATAGCGACAAAATATCGGAGGAGAGGGGGGGGGGGGTGGGTTGGGTATTGACAGAATCGATGGAAATGAAACTAATGACAAAAACTTTGAACTCTCACTTCCTTTCTTTGAAATCCAATCAACTGTCTGCTTTGAATGGAAAAAATGGCACTTCTTATCACTGATTTAGGAAATTAATAGCAGTACTTGTGAAGAGGAAATAATAGCACTTTAAGTCGATTTATGAAATAATATATAGTACTTTTAATCGACTCATGAAATAATATATAGTACTTTTAATCGACTCATGAAATAATATATAGTACTTTTAATCGACTCATGAAATAATATATAGTACTTTTAATCGACTCATAAAATAATAGCACTTTTAATCGACTCATGAAATAATATATAGTACTTTTAATCGACTCATGAAATAATATATAGTACTTTTAATCGACTCATAAAATAATAGCACTTTTAATCGACTCATAAAATAATAGCACTTTTAATCGACTCATAAAATAATATATAGCACTTTTAATCGACTCATAAAATAATAGCACTTTTAATCGACTCATAAAATAATAGCACTTTTAATCGACTCATAAAATAATAGCACTTTTAATCGACTCATAAAATAATAGCCCTTTTAATCGACTCATAAAATAATAGCCCTTTTAATCGACTCATGAAATAATAGCACTTTTAATCGACTCATGAAATAATAGCACTTTTAATCGACTCATGAAATAATAGCACTTTTAATCGACTCATGAAATAATATATAGTACTTTTAATCGACTCATGAAATAATATATAGTACTTTTAATCGACTCATAAAATAATAGCACTTTTAATCGACTCATAAAATAATAGCACTTTTAATCGACTCATAAAATAATAGCACTTTTAATCGACTCATAAAATAATAGCACTTTTAATCGACTCATAAAATAATAGCACTTTTAATCGACTCATAAAATAATAGCCCTTTTAATCGACTCATAAAATAATAGCACTTTTAATCGACTCATGAAATAATAGCACTTTTAATCGACTCATGAAATAATAGCACTTTTAATCGACTCATGAAATAATAGCACTTTTAATCGACTCATAAAATAATAGCACTTTTAATCGACTCATAAAATAATAGCACTTTTAATCGACTCATAAAATAATAGCACTTTTAATCGACTCATAAAATAATAGCACTTTTAATCGACTCATAAAATAATAGCACTTTTAATCGACTCATAAAATAATAGCACTTTTAATCGACTCATGAAATAATAGCACTTTTAATCGACTCATAAAATAATAGCACTTTTAATCGACTCATAAAATAATAGCACTTTTAATCGACTCATAAAATAATAGCACTTTTAATCGACTCATAAAATAATAGCACTTTTAATCGACTCATAAAATAATAGCACTTTTAATCGACTCATAAAATAATAGCACTTTTAATCGACTCATGAAATAATAGCACTTTTAATCGACTCATAAAATAATAGCACTTTTAATAGACTCATAAAATAATAGCACTTTTAATCGACTCATGAAATAATAGCACTTTTAATCGACTCATAAAATAATAGCACTTTTAATCGACTCATAAAATAATAGCACTTTTAATCGACTCAAAAAATAATAGCACTTTTAATCGACTCATAAAATAATAGCACTTTTAATCGACTCATAAAATAATAGCACTTTTAATCGACTCATAAAATAATAGCACTTTTAATCGACTCATAAAATAATAGCACTTTTAATCGACTCATAAAATAATAGCACTTTTAATCGACTCATAAAATAATAGCACTTTTAATCGACTCATAAAATAATAGCACTTTTAATCGACTCATAAAATAATAGCACTTTTAATCGACTCATGAAATAATAGCACTTTTAATCGACTCATGAAATAATAACACTTTTAATCGACTCATAAAATAATAGCACTTTTAATCGACTCATAAAATAATAGCACTTTTAATCGACTCATAAAATAATAGCACTTTTAATCGACTCATAAAATAATAGCACTTTTAATCGACTCATAAAATAATAGCACTTTTAATCGACTCATGAAATAATAGCACTTTTAATCGACTCATGAAATAATAGCACTTTTTGTGATAGATTTAGAAATACGTTTGACATTGATTTACTAAGCAATATATAATTATACACAGGAGTAGGACAGTTTTGTCGCTAATTAGACAGGAAAAAACTTGAAAAAATCATCTATAAGTAGTGTAGAAATAGATCAAACTATGTTTAGTATTATCCAAATATGCTTTGAATAGATATAGAACTTTAATGCAATATTAGAAAGTTCTTACTAAGTATGAACTAAATCATTTGTTACGTAGAAGAGTAAAAACTTCACCGTTTTCTAGTCATGAGAAAAAAAATCCAATATAACGAACCATGAGTTTTAGTCATCCATAAAAAAAAGGAACAAGAATAATTCTAGGACTAGATTAGATATTGCTGATGAAGATAATTTTCTCTGCCAACCTAACGAAATGTAGCGAGGAGACTTAATAGAATTAAATTCAAATAACGATTTGGAAATGGGTCACAAATATACTGAGATGAGAACTAAAAAAAAGTAATCAACTTACCTTGAATTCTACCAATATTTATACTTATAAAATCGCATAATTCTAGTAAATTAAACAGTAAAAACAGAAATGTAACGTGATTAGATTAGTCATCGCTGACTTACAAAGAAAACGACAGAGTAACATAGAAAATTAAGCTATTATTGAGCGGTAACTGTAATAAAATACGGAAGCAAAATGTAACATGTATAGGGTAAGTTCTTAGTTATCGGACGGTTCCACATTTTCGGACACTTAAGAAAAAAATATAATATCTGTAGATTGATACCAATAAAATAAAGTTAAATTATAATAGTACTTTCTTAAGTGTCCGAAAATGTAGAACTGTCCAATAACTCGGAGCTTACCCTAGAGAACATTGTTAAAAATCAAACACTATATAAAACAAAATACTATTTAAACCAAGCTGAAGCAGAATTAATAGTTATGTGCAAAATCATAAGTTCATAACTAAGTAGAATGAGTAGATTTAGAATTAATTTACAGTTTAAAATGAGCTGTTTAGTTCAGTCATTTCAAATATAGGATAGTATTTTCAAAAAAAAATACTAAAAACAGATATAAATAATTGTAGATATAAATAACCTACCTTTTATTCACAATTTCACATTAACAAAAATTTTATCTTATAATAAAAGAAAAAGAATATATAAGTAGTACCAAAATTATTATACATAAATTATACGTATCAGACACCAAAAAGCATTTCAGGACTTGATAAAAACTTAAGAAATATAATATCTACTAAACTGCATCTATCAATTAATGAAATTAATATATATTACATTATATATTATTATTATTATAAGGGTTATTACATTATATAACGTGTGACTACATTACAATACAAGTGTTATTTCATTATATACCGTGTTATTAACTTATTAACTTTACAATAAGGTGCAAATAGATTAAAAGCATTATCATGTACTCTCATATTACGAAGCTAATAACCCTCAATAAAATATTATAGGGTATTATTTTCCTGAAGCTTTGTGAGCTAATAAGCATTATGTCTTATATTGCATTATTTAATAATATACAACTATAAATATTACTTCATTGATCTTAACAGGAGAGGTGATAAAGGTTATAAAACAGAGGTGTTAGAAGCATTCAAAGTACAAGCATTAGGGTTAAATCAGGTACAAACTGCTGTCTGACTGTAGGCCTACAGTGTAACTGCTGTTTGACTGCGCTGATTTAACCAAGCAGGTGACAAACGGTGCAGGTAGCGTGGTGGGTAAAAGCAAAACACTGAGGGAATGTCCAGGGAATACACTAGGGAGGTATAGAGTAGAACTCCTCTACTTAAATCATGTATAGTGAATGAGTAAGGGAGTAGTCTCTATAGTGAGCAAATTTTCTTTAGTTTGCTATGAATGGTGATTAGTTTTCTAAAACTAATGACCATTCATAGCAGACTAAAGGAAATTAGTTCACTATAGAGGCTACTTCCTTACTCAGGAGTCAGGAGTCTACATTCATTATAGAGGAGTTTTACTGTATATGAACCACATGTTCGTTGTCTTTTCTGTGAGTGTTTGGGACTACACCTCCCCATCCACCCCAGTGTTGTGGCAAAGTGTTTCATAGTCTCACCTCAAAAGAACATCTAAAGGCAGGGAGAACTGTCTCTCTACGGTGGTATGGGGGCGGGGGAGAGGGGGAGTACGGGGGGAAACGCGTGGCACCATCCTCAGCAAGGAATGGGGGAGACTGAGGGGTGGAATGGGGGAGGAGAGGAGTGGAAGAGTGGGGGGAATAGGAAAAAGTTAAAAGAGAAGAGAGAATATGGATAAATACCAGAAATGAAGAAGAAAAAATTTAAAGAGAAATTGAAAATTTTTTGAAGAGAAATTGAAAAAAAGAAAAATTGGAAAATGGAGGAAGTTAAAAAATAGAAAATGAGGAAATTAGAGATATTGGAGAATAGTTAGAAATAGGAGAGCATTTCCTCTCATCAAAGATGGTGGATAGAAAGGAGGAAAGGGAGGGGAGGGGTAACATGGCGGAGAGGAGGAAATCAATTAGTAAATTAATAATGGTTAACTTAAAGTAATTACACACACATTGGAGAGAAGGTCAAACCACTCAATTAAGATAATTAAAATAATCAAGAGTGTCAAGTAATTAACAGACAATGTTATACAATCAAACCACTCAGTTATTAGCACATCTAAATGTAATGTAATTAAAGTATTTAATCAATGCTAATACATACTAGATATAAAATATATTCCTGCTAAAGTTATTTCAAAAAGTTAAATAAATACAATCATAGCTTTCATATGGAAATTATAAATAATTTCCATCTATAAAAATTATTCTAAATTAATAGAACAAAAATCACTCCCACACAAAAGATGTTACAATATATTATTTTTACACGATTGTAATAACTTGGAAATAATTTGAACACAAAAATTGGAAGATTATATTTGGAAAATACTCGAATAAAGTAAAATAATTTACTGCGCTGTCTTATTTTATGGAATATGCGACCGAAATACCAATTCAAATATTAATGTTACTTATATTTGAAAGTTAATAATGAAATTCAACGCAAATAAACATAATAATTATGACGGAAGGTTTATATCTGAAAC
Organism: Caprella mutica; assembly: GCA_947561585.1. NCBI lineage: Eukaryota > Metazoa > Arthropoda > Malacostraca > Amphipoda > Caprellidae > Caprella > Caprella mutica. The sequence goes on from CANNZV010000607.1 coordinate 189,780, forward strand.
AAGATATTTTGTAAAAAAATATCTTGTTTTGTATTTACTACCTGTAGATTGAAAATAATCTACGGTATTTACTACCAGTATTATAAAATAAATTGAAAATAATCTACGGTATTTACTACCAGCATTATAATATAAATTACAAGTAATCTACGGTATTTACTGCCAGTATTATAATATAAATTATAAGAATCTACGGTATTTACTGCCAGTATTATAATATAAACAATATATCCTGTGTTTATTGCTGGTATTTTAATTACTATGATTGAATATGGATTTAATCGACATTGGTTTTAACGAGGGTGAAAATATTTAACATCTAAAATATTTCACTCATAAAAATAGATAAAATATTTGAAATTTCAACTTAAATAATCCTAGTTCGTGAGTAAAGATTATTAAAAAAATACAATACTTCAAAGCACATGGATATGTAAATTCAGTGCAGCTACAGTCTAGCCAAATAAATCGATCTACTTAAATACTCCAAACTTGAATATTCGAAATACATGACATAAAAATACAAATGCAATACTAAAGCACATATTACATAACTGCACTCCTTTGTGAGTTAAATTCAGTGCAGCTACAGCCTAGCCATTTAAATTGATCTAAGAGCATCAATAACCATTAGAGAATGAAAGCTAAGGATCGTACTCACTACCTGAACAGTGCAAACACTTATTCGAAGTACAGGGGGTGAAATACCGAGTTATCGGACAGTTACGCATTTTCGACAATATAATAAAAAGTATATAATAATTAGTATTGAACTATATTGGTAGTCACAGATACCAATAAAGTTAAATTATAATTGTTAGATTATATACAGTTTCTTAAATTTTTGAAAATGTTGTGAACTGTCCGATAACTCAGAGCTTACCATAAAGGATAATCAAGTGAATATTGAGATGTAAAAATATATTTCAAAATAATTATTAAATATTAAGCACAAATTAAGAAGCTAACCATTGGCTGGTTGATATCGATGTAACAAAATATAATCAATGATATTACTATACAAATAAATTAACTCTGTTTAATAATCTAATTCAAATACATTTGTTGTGCATATAACTATATTTCCATTAAAGCTAAATAAGGATGACGCTTGTAGACCAAAAGCACATCGTCAATCTCAATGCCTCCCACACAGAGAATAGATTGCTACTCTCATCAGTCTAGATAGTGTTACTAATCACTATCAGAAAGGATGGCAGTGTATGCACCATGTTTTACTGGATTACATTAAATGAGGCTAAAAATTGGATTTTCACATCACCCAGTTTGCAAGATATGAAAAAGTGTAATTTTGAGTATTGGAGAAGTGTTCGTAGAAAAATATTTAACGGTAGAACTATTTGAAAATTGGTGAAATATTCGTAGAGAATTTTTACCAATTACAGAAACTGGTTCAGAGTTCACAGATATATAATAAAATTCCTCCAAGTTATACATCCCCAATAAAGTTAATTATAATTTATCAAGTTTTATTTTCTCTTTACTAATAGCTTTTAACTAGCTATTGCCTTTTACAAATAGCGAAGTGTTCACTATAAGTGCGATGAGTCAATGTCATCTGCACGTCACATTGACAGGGTAGAAGTTTAAAATCACATCACAAAAAGCTATATAAAGTCATTCTTAATTCACGCACTCAAAAGAACTGAGGCACACAGTCTTAACTTGACAGGCGATTGTCATTCCAAAAACACATTAAACTAGACTAGGGACAGATAAGAATTATTGGTCAGTTTCACATCTTCGGTCATAGAAGAAAACGATATAATAAGTTATTTTAATCGGTATCTATGATATCATGGTTTTATTTTGACACTGAGAACAAGTGGTACTGAGCTTGACGTGTGTGAACGTGTCCGTTGAAATTAATGAAACGATATATAATTTCACTGATACAGAGAGGACACGTGACTTTAACCTCCACATTCATGCAGTATCTTGTGGGATACTTTGCACAGCATGGGCTTAGCAGTCCCTCCCTATGGGCTACATTACCCAGCATGGGCTTAGCAGTCCCTCCCTATGGGCTACATTACCCAGCATGGGCTTAGCAGTCCCTCCCTATGGGCTACATTACCCAGCATGGGCTTAGCAGTCCCTCCCTATGGGCTACATTTCACAGCATGGGCTTAGTAGTCCCCTCACGTCTCTCCTAAATGATACAAAAACAAGCCGCACAGATAGCAATAGCGTAAGTAACACCGTGACAAAGGGGAGAGGTATGGTGGGGCCATAGGAGAGAAAGAGGGGAGAGGTAAGGTGGGGCCATAGAAGAGAAAGAGGGGAGAGGTAAGGTGGGGCCATAGAAGAGAAAGAGGGGAGAGGTATGGTGGGGCCATAGGAAAGAAAGAGGGGAGAGGTATGGTGGGGCCATAGGAGAGAAAGAGGGGAGAAGTATGATGGGGCCATAGGAAAGAAAGAGGGGAGAGGTATGGTGGGGCCATAGGAGAGAAAGAGGGGAGAGGTAAGGTGGGGCCATAGAAGAGAAAGAGGGGAGAGGTATGGTGGGGCCATAGGAAAGAAAGAGGGGAGAGGTATGGTGGGGCCATAGGAGAGAAAGAGGGGAGAGGTATGGTGGGGCCATAGGAAAGAAAGAGGGGAGAGGTATGGTGGGGCCATAGGAGAGAAAGAGGGGAGAGGTATGGTGGGGCCATAGGAGAGAAAGAGGGGAGAGGTATGGTAGACCAATAGAAATTGAGAGTCATCTTGTTCATCTATGGGCCCACTAAAATTCTCCCTATAGGTACAGAAGTACAGCTTGAAAAGTCTTTGGAAAAATAAATTATACGATATTTATGATATAAAAACATTAGTATTTTAACGGTAAATTAATATATTTAAAAAAAAACTATGATCATTTAATGGATAAATATATTAATAAAATAAATGAAGTTAATATTTGTTCAAATAGTGAACAAGTTGAACATGTATTGGTAAAATGGAAGTTGCAAATATTCAATCAATTCGTTTCTGCAATAATATACATATAATAGTCAAATAAGAATAAACTCCAGTACTGTGAAAAATATTCATACAATATTTACCTCCAGTGAACAAATAATTAAATATTAATCAGAAAAATAAATCTCTAAATTGAGGCAACGGATTCGTAACCAATTACCATTTTTTAATTCAATCCATGACACCTGTTTTTCAGTCTCTACAGATCAACACACCGATACCAATAAAAATATTACCTCCAACAAAAACACAAACAATTGAGGCCACACGAACAAGAAAAACATCACTCATCTAATCAATGGAATTAGCAGACACAAAAATAACATTGGTCAGGAGCATTCATCCTCAGGCTATTGCATTAATTGAATTGTAGTTATTATTACCTTCGCAGAATGCGGGAGGTGATGTTTTTGGCAGCATTTATATTTAATTTTTTACCATCTTGTTATTCGCATAACTCAAAAGGTATTCAACCAAATTGCCTGAAATTTGGTGCGACGATTGGTTAATGTCCAGTCACCAGTTGATTAGACTTTGGGAGCGATCAGGTCAAAGATCAAGGTCATCTATAACTCAAGGATTGTTCAAGGTCACTTATAAGCGGCGGCGAAAGTATGCGCTCTACCGATTGCCCGTTCTAGTTATTTATGCGACAATATGTTGACATGAAAAATCACTTTGAACTAATACAATTAATTATTATTCATTAATAATTAGCCACATTCATAGATTAATTTGTAAAAACTTTCAATCGTTTATTATTGATATTTTTCAATAGGTTCATCGTCTGTTGCTGTGGCAAAATAATAAGAAAACTATTAATATCATTCGGTGACTGTGCACGTGTGTGCAGAAAAGCTACTGCTTGAATTCAATCATATACCAAACATCAGTGACTGCCATTATGGATTGAAGAGGAAAGTGAAGAGGTGATATAGAATGTACCTAACGAGTCTACCAAACACAATAGTCTAAGAGGAAAATGAAGAGGTGATAGTAAATTAAGCCTAAGAGTCTACCAAACACAAAAATCTAAGAGGAAAATGAAGAGGTGATAGTAAATGAAGCCTAAGAGTCTACCTAACACAAAAGTCTAAGAGGAAAATGAAGAGGTGATAGTAAATGAAGCCTAAGAGTCTACCAAACACAAAAGTCTAAGAGGAAAATGAAGAGGTGATAGTAAATGAAGCCTAAGAGTCTACCTAACACAAAAGTCTAAGAGGAAAATGAAGAGGTGATAGTAAATGAAGCTAACGAATCTACCTAACAAAAATTTAAGATATAATCCTCTAAATCTGCAAGTGGCGTAAAAAAGTAATTCCTCTTACGAATTTCATAAATAGCTTGAGCCAAAATTAAAATAATTCTATCCACAACAGACTGTTTCAGGCTAACCCCCGAGGGGAGGGGGTAGTGGGGGAGATTGACAGGTTATTTTTTGCTACACTGACTTCTATACTGATAACAGTGTACTAGTCTCACGGATGAGAACACTACAAACAACGGATAGAAAAAAAGTCATCAAACATCAAAACAAATACGCTAGTAGCGACTACCTACAAGGATTGAGTGACCCAAAAAATATTTATCTATAGAATTGAATTTAAAATAAGGTAGAATGAAGATAAAAAAATGTTTCAATTGAGTCATTTAACTATAGAATTCAGAACCAGATAAATATATCCATTTCAAAATGGCCACCTATTTACTTAGACCGCTAAAGTATAAGTATGTCTTACTACTTCGTCTAATTTGGCAAAAAAGTACAGATTGGGGTAAGAATGAGTTAAACTTCGTATTCCAAGATGGAAATATTGTTAAGTCCAAAGGATTGATGTCAGGACTTGAAGGCGGTCACATTATTTTTTTTCTTCTCTCAAAGTCCTAAAAAGTTCCAAGTCCTCAAAATTGCAAGTCCTAAAAGTTCCAAGTCCTAAAAGTTCCAAGTCCTAAAAGTTCCAAGTCCTAAAAGTTCCAAGACCTAAAAGTTCCAAGACCTAAAAGTTCCAAGTCCTCAAAATTGCAAGTCCTCAAAATTGCAAGTCCTAAAAGTTATAAGTCCTCAAAATTGCAAGTCCTCAAAATTGCAAGTCCTAAAAGTTATAAGTCCTCAAAATTGCAAGTCCTCAAAATTGCAAGTCCTAAAAGTTATAAGTCCTCAAAATTGCAAGTCCTAGAAGTTCCAAGTCCTAGAAGTTCCAAGTCCTCAAAATTGCAAGTCCCAAAAGTTACAAGTCCTCAAAATTGCAAGTTTTTTAAGTTCTCGACCACCTTTCGTCGTGTGGACTGATGCTGCGTCTTGAGTGAAGATAATTTGGTTCCAAATGATACAAAGAGCCAAGGAGGAGCTTTTTTCCTGCATCATATTCAGATAAACATGACTAATATTTAAGACTCTTTCGTCAGTGACGATCAAAGAACACTTGGTCCCATCGGAGGCAGCAGCAACCCATATCATTAGGTTTCTGGCCTCTCAAAAAGCTTCTAACTTTCACAGACAAATCCCTAACCGTTCTGACTATTGAGGACAGCCTCCACCGTGAACATTTTCCCGTCCAACTGAATAAAAACCTCTCCTATCAATCGTTTGAACTCGAGCACAATCAGTAAAATTTAGGTGTACATTTTATCTAACTTTTTTTATCTTAAATTTTATCTATATGCCAACAGTTACCAGTACAGAACATGTGTATTAAAGACACACGAAATACCATCATTCAGGTCAATTATATAGGATCACTCAGTATGCATTTCAACATTCATTATTATTTGATGAGTCGTGGAAACACTAATTTAGCTTATAGAAATTAATTCAAATTACTCTCCATTTTTAAATAACGAGTCCCATATAGAATACCATACCACCCAAAATTCATTTCATTTGCCATTTTATAGATCACAATTTAAAAAAAAAATCATTGTGTTCAAGCGAAACGTATAATATTAATACGTACACTGTATGCTTCGAAAAATTGTGTATTTTTGAGCATAAGATTATGTATAGAATTTTTTTTTTTTTTCTTGAACAGTAAAAAAATTGAAAAAAAATTTAGGTACTTCTTTCGAATGAACTATTTTATAATTATGTTTACATTATATCACCATTGATATAAATTAGATGTAGGACATAAAAACATGTGAAAGCAAAGTACTTTTTCTACGCAATTTAATAAGTTATTAAATGTTCAGGCAGCTTAATATAAAGCATTGGATTAATAATAAGCAGATGTTACAACGCTGATGTTAGAAATATAGAACATAATTAATTAATTACTAAGCAAGTCCACAGAGTACTTGTTCATTCAATTCTCATTATATATTAATAAAGTAATTCATTATCGCCATGTTGCCTAAGAACTTTTCTGCGACAGTTTTTATACTCATAGTCTGCAGGTGATTAATAAATGATTAGATGCACTGATTAATAATCAGGGAGAACATGGAGATTCAATAGAAACTTGGTGAACAAAATCTTACATCAAAAGTGTTCAACAATCAATCTCTAAAACATGTTCATAAATCCCATTTGAAACATGTTCAACAATCCCTGGTTCACTCATGTTTATAAATCCCATTTGAAACATGTTCAACAATCCTCCTCAAACATGTTCAACAATCCCATTCAAACATGTTCAACAATCCCATTCAAACATGTTCAACAATCCCATTCAAACATGTTCAACAATCCCATTCAAACATGTTCAACAATCCCATTCAAACATGTTCAACAATCCCATTCAAACATGTTCAACAATCCCATTCAAACATGTTCAACAATCCCATTCAAACATGTTCAACAATCCCATTCAAACATGTTCAACAATCCCATTCAAACATGTTCAACAATCCCATTCAAACATGTTCAACAATCCCATTCAAACATGTTCAACAATCCCATTCAAACATGTTCAACAATCCCATTCAAACATGTTCAACAATCCCATTCAAACATGTTCAACAATCCCATTCAAACATGTTCAACAATCCCCTCAAACATGTTCAACAATCCCCCTCAAACATGTTCAACAATCCCCCTCAAACATGTTCAACAATCCCCCTCAAACATGTTCAACAATCCCCCTCAAACATGTTCAACAATCCCCCTCAAACATGTTCAACAATCCCCCTCAAACATGTTCAACAATCCCCCTCAAACATGTTCAACAATCCCCCTCAAACATGTTCAACAATCCCCCTCAAACATGTTCAACAATCCCCCTCAAACATGTTCAACAATCCCCCTCAAACATGTTCAACAATCCCCCTCAAACATGTTCAACAATCCCCCTCAAACATGTTCAACAATCCCCCTCAAACATGTTCAACAATCCCCCTCAAACATGTTCAACAATCCCATTCAAACATGTTCAACAATCCCATTCAAACATGTTCAACAATCCCATTCAAACATGTTCAACAATCCCATTCAAACATGTTCAACAATCCCATTCAAACATGTTCAACAATCCCATTCAAACATGTTCAACAATCCCATTCAAACATGTTCAACAATCCCATTCAAACATGTTCAACAATCCCATTCAAACATGTTCAACAATCCCATTCAAACATGTTCAACAATCCCCCTCAAACATGTTCAACAATCCCCCTCAAACATGTTCAACAATCCCCCTCAAACATGTTCAACAATCCCCCTCAAACATGTTCAACAATCCCCCTCAAACATGTTCAACAATCCCCCTCAAACATGTTCAACAATCCCCCTCAAACATGTTCAACAATCCCCCTCAAACATGTTCAACAATCCCCCTCAAACATGTTCAACAATCCCCCTCAAACATGTTCAACAATCCCCCTCAAACATGTTCAACAATCCCCCTCAAACATGTTCAACAATCCCCCTCAAACATGTTCAACAATCCCCCTCAAACATGTTCAACAATCCCCCTCAAACATGTTCAACAATCCCATTCAAACATGTTCAACAATCCCATTCAAACATGTTCAACAATCCCATTCAAACATGTTCAACAATCCCATTCAAACATGTTCAACAATCCCATTCAAACATGTTCAACAATCCCATTCAAACATGTTCAACAATCCCATTCAAACATGTTCAACAATCCCATTCAAACATGTTCAACAATCCCATTCAAACATGTTCAACAATCCCATTCAAACATGTTCAACAATCCCCCTCAAACATGTTCAACAATCCCATTCAAACATGTTCAACAATCCCCCTCAAACATGTTCAACAATCCCCCTCAAACATGTTCAACAATCCCCCTCAAACATGTTCAACAATCCCCCTCAAACATGTTCAACAATCCCCCTCAAACATGTTCAACAATCCCCCTCAAACATGTTCAACAATCCCCCTCAAACATGTTCAACAATCCCCCTCAAACATGTTCAACAATCCCCCTCAAACATGTTCAACAATCCCCCTCAAACATGTTCAACAATCCCCCTCAAACATGTTCAACAATCCCCCTCAAACATGTTCAACAATCCCCCTCAAACATGTTCAACAATCCCCCTCAAACATGTTCAACAATCCCATTCAAACATGTTCAACAATCCCATTCAAACATGTTCAACAATCCCATTCAAACATGTTCAACAATCCCATTCAAACATGTTCAACAATCCCATTCAAACATGTTCAACAATCCCATTCAAACATGTTCAACAATCCCATTCAAACATGTTCAACAATCTCCTCAAACATGTTCAACAATCCCATTCAAACATGTTCAACAATCCCATTCAAACATGTTCAACAATCCCATTCAAACATGTTCAACAACCCTCCTCAAACATGTTCAGTGTTCAAAAAGCGTGACTGGTTCAAAGTAGAGTAACCCTACCATGTTTAAATCAATTAACAGTCTATGCATATAAAGCACTTAACCCTATCACCGGTGTGGAACATCAACACGCAATATTTAACTAAAACATTTTAATAGCACATCTCTCTCGTGAATACGGTAGATAGGGTAAGTTCCGATTTATCGGTCGGTTTCACATCCTCGGTCATATAGGAGAAAACTGGAATATATTATTTAATTTTTCTTTTTATTGGTATCCATGATACCTAAAGGTATCATGGATATTGGATACCGATTATAATAAACATTAAATAATCCATATTATACAGTTTTTTCTTATACGACCGAGGATGTGAAACCGACCGATAATTCGGAACTTACCCAATACGAAAAACATTTTAATTCACTCTTCCATTTTGTTAAAACTGAACAATTTTAGCACATAATTATTGATTATTAAGTAAACGGTAATTAATCAATTAAAAATGATATTAAATAGACAGTAATTAATGAATTATATATTAAAGAGAGAGAAATTAATTAAACAAGCAATTATCGGCACTTTATTGATCAATAAAGTAATTAAGAGTAATCAATAAGCAAAGGATATTCTAAGTTATTGATTTAATAAATACAATATTTCATCACCATGCCAAATAATATCACTACACTTATTCATCACAATTGCCAAATAGAAATGCAGTTAAATAATACATCACAATTACGAAATAAAAAGGCAGTTCAATAACTTTCTCTTTTATATTTACAGTAACCAGTTTTTATTTCAATGTATGTACAATAATGCTAGTGTGTTCCAAGCAGCAGAAAAAACTTAAGGTCAAAAAGCCTTAATAAAGTCAAAGGCAAACCTGTTTATGATTCGAAACTCCAGACAGAGCATTGCGGTAGAAAAGCTACTGTGTGTTTTACCCAAGGAAGTTAGCTTTGAAGTCAATGCGCTTTTTAATGAGCAACAAATGCAGCCAACGTTGTTTCGAAAGGAATTTTTAACGGCAAAACTAGCTCTATCCAATTTAATGGCAACTGCAATTAAAATCAGGAGATGCTAATTTTACTCGCTACTTTCATTAACATTTTACTGTGCGCTCTGACTCATGTTATACAGAAAAGAAAATTGAAAATTGGTATAGAAAATAAATTGCACAAAATAATTGTAAATATAAAATATTTTTTAACCCGAAATAAAAAAAATATATTATTTCGACATCGGATTAATATTAAGGGTAAACTTGCATTTCTTTTAAACCAATTTATATTTTTTTTCATAGTTTTGATAGAATCATCTTCAAGTAAACCAACCATCAAACGTTGAACACAAAATGAATGACAGACGCTTTTTTATATCCCCAAGGAATGAGTACACTAAAGATATTCCTGATAGATATTAGATTCCAAATGGAATTGGGAGGAATGCCCCTGGAGATCTATAACTGCCATATAATTATCGGAAAAGTAGCCATTATTTCACGATACCGATCGAACCTACCGATATTATTCGAACTAATAGTTTTATATCATAGTTTACTGTACGTTCTATTTAATATATAAATCGAATATATTAATACGTAATGTTCAATAAATAACTGATTTGAACATCATCCATAAATTGATAATGTTCAATAAATAACTAATTTGAACATCATACATAACTTGATTATGTTCAATAAATAACTGATTTGAACATCATCCATAAATTGATAATGTTCAATAAATAACTGATTTGAACATCATACATAACTTGATTATGTTCAATAAATAACTAATTTGAACATCATACATAAATTGATAATGTTCAATAAATAACTAATTTGAACATCATACATAACTTGATTATGTTCAATAAATAACTAATTTGAACATCATACATAACTTGATTATGTTCAATAAATAACTAATTTAAACATCATACATAACTTGATTATGTTCAATAAATAACTAATTTAAACATCATACATAACTTGATTATGTTCAATAAATAACTAATTTGAACATCATACATAACTTGATTATGTTCAATAAATAACTAATTTGAACATCATACATAACTTGATTATGTTCAATAAATAACTAATTTAAACATCATACATAACTTGATTATGTTCAATAAATAACTAATTTGAACATCATACATAACTTGATTATGTTCAATAAATAACTAATTTAAACATCATACATAAATTGATTATGTTCAATAAATAGCTTCCAAACAATATCTATCAACATTATATATACCTGATAAGCAACAGCAAGTGTGGAGCACAGTGTACAATAGTATGCATGTTCCACACACTTCTACACAGGCAAAAAGTGTCTACATTCGAGAGTTCAGACAGTATCGAATTCCTATCAAGAGCACTGCAGACAAAACTCTCAAACAACTGTGAATAGAGACGCTGAATCAGCTTCAGAAGAAGTAGTCATAGTTTGATGTGTAGACCAGTAGGGTAAGTTCTTAATTATCGGTCTAAGTCCCCATTTTCGGACACGTAAGAAAAAAACGATATATTGATAATTATTTCATTTTTAATTTAATTGGCATCCACGTGTCCGAAAATGGGGACCTGACCGATAATTAAGAACTTACCCTAAATGATAATAATGTGATCTAATTATTCAATGAAAATACTATGCTTTATATAAATAATATAAATTATTCAAAGAAAAATAATGTCGTAGATATATAGGTTATATTTATAGCAAGAAAATTCAATTTCACACTACTAATGAGTTAGGTTTTATTCCGGCGTGTTCGCACCTCATTTATTTTATGTTAGATTAATATTGAAATTAAATTAAAAAAAACAATCATCTCGCAATTCACATTATGCACTCAATTGTATTGTTTTATCATAATTTAATAGAAACATGTTGTAAAACAACCACCACCTTTTGTTAATATTATGTACAAAGGGCTAACCCACTACACCTAAAATGGATAGCTTCCATTCCTGGGCCACATGGCATTTCCTCACACACCAGTCCGGGAAATAGTAACATGCTTTTTTTTTCTTTTTTTTTGGGGGGGGGAGAGGGTAGGGTAGAGAATATGTGTTCTCAATCTATAAATGAAGAATAATTTGAATTCTATTTTAACTTGAATTCTAGTTGTTCATACACTGATAAGTTTTAATTTTATTCGTAGTCTTTAAATTATTGTTATATATGTCCCTACACTATAAGAGCCAATTACAGTGAAAAAATGCACTTTGTGTTTCAGAAATACACCCTTCAGTTTTAAGCACTACTTTATAAATAGCAATGATACTACTAGAAGATATAAAAATAAGAATCATTTGGTGTGAAAAATGAGAAGTAAATGAAGAAAAACAGAGTATGAACAAAGTACAGAATGCACAGTCATTTAGGAGAGTACTTTGATGTCTGTGGTGCACAAGCATGAGCAGACGTAGACAAACACAAGCAAATATACACATCAGACAATCACAAGCAGAAATAAAAGGACAAGCACAAGTAAATATACACATCACACAATCACAAGCAGAAATTAAAGGACAAGCACAAGCAAATATACACATCACACAATTACAAGCACACACACATACAATCACTAGCAGAAGCGAAAGGACAAGCACAAGCAAATACACGCAATCACAAGCACACACACACACATTCACTTCTGGATCTGAGTAACAAAGAACTTAAAGTGCAGCAGTCAGAGTAAAGACGAGAAAATGAGAAGAGATGAAATACCGAGAGGTGCTAACTAACTAGGGTACTGTTAATTACTAACTAACTTGGGTACTGTTAATTACTAACTAACTAGGGTACTGTTAATTACTAACTAACTAGGGTACTGTTAATTACTAACTAACTAGGGTACTGTTAATTACTAACTAACTAGGGTACTGTTAATTACTAACTAACTAGGGTACTGTTAATTACTAACTAACTAGGGTACTGTTAATTACTAACTAACTTGGGTACTGTTAATTACTAACTAACTAGGGTACTGTTAATTACTAACTAACTAGGGTACTGATTATGATTATAGTACAATGGAAATTGTTTTTTTAGGAGTATTTTACCATTCTAGTGAGGTACGATATCTGACAGATGGTAAATAAACAGAATATTCGAACACAGCACACTATGTACGAAGTCTGCTATCTACAAGTAAAGATTGATAATCAAGAATGAAAATATTAGTCACATAAAAAATTTTAATATTCAAATTGTTTATATGAACTATTAATAATGGGCAAGATTAGTATAAATTTATGTTAAGATATTTATTTGTATACTATTCCTATTTTAATTATTACACAATATTCATTAATTGTGAATATTAACCAATTGCTAAATGTTGAAGTATACTTCTTTCTCACCTACCACCTAAAATAATAATTCGAGTACGGTGCTATCATCATCGTATTACCGTAACATATGGTATACGCTCCAGTAATACCGTTAGGACATAACAGTGCATTGCTATAAATAGAACAAGTCGATAACATGATAATTCACTGAACAATGATTCACAGAAAAAGAAGAGTAATAAAAAAAAGATGACGAGAAGTTAAGGAATATTGAAAGGATTATTCCCGGTTAAATAACTCTTTCTAGCACGGTGGGACACGGTAACCCACCTATTTAGTTAGATTTTGTAGCATTTTTAGTTAATTTGTGGCATGATGTGATACTATGTAACACACCTAATAAATACCATTCATGTGCACAAGCTGTAAGGTGGGATTATTTATGTCCCACCTTATAATGAAACGTTAAAATGGAATTATTACGATTTTCATTTATATTCATACTATTGAGTTCAATTATATATAAAAAACATAATCTAATAAAAAATGTCGGGAAAACCTAGTACTTTTTATCCTTAAATCTTGTGCCGAAGAGTTTAAATCGATACTAATTATTTCCATCACAGATGAGAATACCCAGATAGAAAATTAGGGCGGGGTTGTATGAAATAACACATCTTTAAGCTATAAAAAAATGCTTGTTTTCAATCTTTGTTAAACCAAATAATATAAATGAATCTTAAATACAATATACTATTAATTATTATACAACAGGTCATTCAACCTCAATTCAATAGGTAATGCATCAGCTTCAATTAATAGTAACCCAGCTTCTACATCATTCATAAATAATTAATTACATATCTTATTCCATATGTATGATAATGGTGGTCAAACAATCCAATGATAACTGTAATTAGACCTGAATTATTTATATCTAAGTAGAGTATATACTACACAGGCCATCAAGATCAACAGTTACAATATGTAGAGTAGGGGGAGGTATCAATCACTATATGTGAGTTAAAAAATACAGAAATTTTCCTTTGGTATTATATTCACATGTGGTAATTATATTTTACCCTAGGGTAAGTTCTTAATTATCGGTCAGTTCCACATTTTCGGACACGTAAGAAAAAAACGATATAATAATAAATATTTATTTTTTATTTTAATTGACCGATAATTAAGAACTTACCCTACATCTAATAGATTGTTCTGTGCTATCGTCTCTTTACATCTAAATTGGTGAAATTTACTTTCTTGATATTTGGCACACTTCCAAACAAAAAGTATAATACCATTTGGCACGAAAAAATTCCTTATTTGGGGAAAGAATGCAGTTCTTATGGAGAGAATGAAGGCAATACATTTTGACAACATTATGCGTGTTCATTGCACATAAGTTAAGGAAAAATAAACTAGATTACGTGCACTCGGTAGAGCGCATACCTTCACCCTCGTCTATAAATGACCTTGACCTCAACCTTTGACCCGTTCGCTTCAAAAATTTAATAAACTGGTTCCTGGATAATGACCAATCGTCCCACCAAGTTTCATGAAATATGGTTGAATACTTTTTGAGTTATTGAGTTATAATTGACCTTGACCTTTGACCGAATCACTCCCAAAATTCTACCAGATGGTTCCTGGACAATGAACATTGAGGCTACCAAATTTCAGGCAATTTGGTTAAATACTCTAGTTGTTGAATTATAAATGGACTTGACCTTGATCTTTGACCCGATCTCTCCCATAAATATAACCAAATGGTTCCTTTACATTGACCAATCGTCCCACCAAGTTTCATGCAATATGGTTGAATACTTTTTGAGTTATAAATGGCCTTGACCTTCCACCGGATTAATTCGAAAATTCTACCAGATGGTTACTGGACAATGACCAATGATGATATCAAATTTCAGGCAATTTGTTTGAAAACTTTTTGAGTTAAGTGAATAACAAGATGATAGATAAATAAATAAATGCCGTGTAAAATATAACCTTTCCGCATTCTGCGAAGGTAATTAATAAATTACTAAAAATTGATAAATGATAACGCATATAATACTAATTACTAGGGTTGTGACACTATGCGTTGTAAATCATATATCCCGAAAATATTATAGACGGAGAGAATTGAAGAGTATTGAATGGTTCTACACCAGCGGTATATAGTATTCGATACCATTTCATTTCGTCTGTGATATTCTTTACATCTATGATTTGAAAAACATATTGTCCCAACCCTATTAATTACAAAACAATTAGAGAATTTCAGAAAAACAATATCATTTCTAAACTAAAAAAGGGGTCTCTTATCCGAAAACTTTTGAAAGTAATATTTAATTAGTGATTTTAAGTCAATATATCTCTATAAATAATACATTTGATCGAGTTTAGTATAAATAAACGCCTATTCCAAAAATAACCACTTTTTCCAACTCTGTATAGTGTTACTATTTAATAAACATTTAATATTCATTCATAAAAGGAGGAACTGCACATAGACCACTCATCAATAAGAGCAATGAAGTGGCTATGTGATACAAAGGGTCTATCCGCACACGGAAAGGACGGACAATTCGGAGAAATGTTCACATTTCGCTCAATAATTCAGAGACGGTAGGAACGTAAAGATTATAGTGTCTCGTATCGATTATTATACGGGATATATATTATCTCGTATCGATTATCATACGAGATATATATTGTCTCTTATCGATTATCATACGAGATATATATTATCTCGTATCGATTATCATACGAGATATATATTGTCTCGTATCGATTATCATACGAGATATATATTGTCTCGTATCGATTATTATACGAGATATATATTGTCTCGTATCGATTATTATACGAGATATATATTATCTCGTATCGATTATTATACGAGATATATATTATCTCGTATCGATTATTATAAGAGATATATATTATCTCGTATCGATTATTATACGAGATATATATTATCTCGTATCGATTATTATACGAGATATATATTATCTCGTATCGATTATTATACAAGATATATATTATCTCGTATAGGTTATTATACAAGATATATATTTTCTCGTATCGATTATTATAATATATTGACTACATGGTGGTACACATGTATACCATGCCTCGTATTCAATTAAATAATGAAGAAAAAAGATTCTTCAATTCATAATTACATTAATGGTACACATGTATACGATGCCTCGTATTTAACTAAATGATGATTCAACTCATATTTAGAATTTTGTCTACTGAATATAAGTATATAGGAACATTTATAACTCACAAATCTTATAAAACGTATTCAAATGATGATTATTATGTTACAGTTTTTATATTCATGAAACTATGCATTAACATTATTAGTTTTGTTATAGTCACATTTAATGGAAAGGCAGACTAAATTTCAAATACAGTTCATTTTAGACCAGTAAATAGAGCATGAATTCAAGGTACATAATTAAGTAATGAGAATAAAACTGACAGCAGTTCAATTCACAGACCAAATATGAAAGTAGTCAAAATGAGTCATAGCTAGTGAGACTGAATTCTTGGAAAGGGGCAGTAAGGTAGACTCATGACTCATGTTTATCGGTTGTACTCATGACTCATGCTTATCGGTTGTACTCATGACTCATGTTTATCGGTTGTACTCATGACTCATGCTTATCGGTTGTACTCATGACTCACGCTTATCGGTTGTACTCATGACTCACGCTTATCGGTTGTACTCATGACTCACGCTTATCGGTTGTACTCAAGACTCACGCTTATCGGTTGTACTCATGACTCACGCTTATCGGGTGTACTCATGACTCATGTTTATCGGGTGTACTCATGACTCATGTTTATCGGGTGTACTCATGACTCATGTTTATCGGTTGTACTCATGACTCATGCTTATCGTTTGTACTCATACATATAGCATGAGTACATTTACTATCAGAAGTAAGCAGACTTTTGAACGAAATATATATCTATTATAATAAAATAAATAAAATAAAATAATTTTATTTTATAATGGAAATGTACCTTATCATTTTCCAGAAATCGAGTTTCTTAAAATTGAAACAATAACTGTTTTTTTTTACTGAAGATAATGTATAAATATTTTTAATAGCCTTTTCCTATTAGCAATAACTAATACGTACCTAACTGAGAAATCTAGGGTAGTATCAGAATTATCGGACGGATCCACATCTTCGATCATAAAAGAAAAATATATTATTAACTTGAATAATAATTCAGTCTATTATATATTTTCTTTCAATGATCGAAAATGTACAACTGTCCGATAATTGGTAACTTGCCATTCATTAGTTGTATTATTTAAAGGTATATCACTAAATAAGATACAGTACTAAAAATAATGGGAACATATCCTATAAAAGTTGTATAATAACGTGTTTTTAATTGAAAAATATTGTCTTTAAACAAAAAAATGATATAATAATTTAAAGTTAAATCGCTAAATAAGATTCTGTACTCACAAGTTATGTGCCTGACGCAGTACGGAGCTTGAGGAGCTGGTGGCAGCAGCGGCGGCGATGGCAGCACTTCCGGAAGAGTAGACGTTGCCGTTAGTAGCGGAGGTTACGACACTGGCGATGTTACCGGCAGATCTACCGGGGGAAATGCCACGACTGGTGGCAATGGACGGAATGGTGGTAGTGTGACACCCCACTTTGATATTGGGGGTGGAGGAAGTGACGGGGGATACAAGAGCAGCCTGGAGGATCTTGTGCTTGCTAGTGCTTGTTTTAGGAGCGCTAGTGCTGATACCAAGAACTCTGTCCTGTGATACACTCTTGCCAAGCGCTAGCTTAGAGCTGACTTTGGAAGCATTGGCATCGTAACTGAAACTCTTCCTATTCTTGTGATTAGATCTCCCACCACCAGCCTCAGCGTCCAGGGGGGAGGGGGAACTGCAAACGGTGGAAGTGGAGGGAGCAGCACAACCACCACCCGATGGGTGGGGCTTCGACAAACCCCCCACTTTGTTTGGAATTAGTACGGTTGGTGGGGGGTTGCGTCCGGCTGGTGGGTATTTACCCAATGGTTAATTGGGGGTTTATTCAGGGGGGTTGACGAGGCAAAGGGGGGCAGCAACCTGAAGAAAATGGAGATTTATATCACTATAATTCTGATGTAAACACTAAAACAAAATGTCACCTTCCATTTTATTAATTTCATTGTATATTGATAGCACCAATACGAGGTTTGTAAATAATTAAATTTGACATGGGTATATAAAAAAAATTATATGAAATTTTTAAACAGTAGCCAATTCATGAATTTAACATCACAGAAACTTTCTCTGACATTACATCACTGGAGGAGGCTAATCTTCACTATTCTTTTTACTAGTGTATTTGCCCGTTAAAATAACGAATCTTCAATAGTAATTCATTACCCGTTGTTAGGTTACTTTTAGTGAATTAAAATAAAATTCATTTTTCCGCATAAACTGATACTTTTTCATATATAAAACATTTAAAAGTTGAATAAAAACAGGAGAATTAAAATATCAAGTCGATATATTCCGGTGCGTATCATAGTTACATTCTTGTTTAATACCCGTCGTGTAAAAGCGGACACCAAATAAATAAACACACGAGGGAAATTATTAGTATAGATTAATTAATGTGCCTAAATGAAAACTATTTACTCACCATCAACAAAAATGTACACCAACAGTCCTCGATGTCGAGAACCAAAACATTGGGATGGTATTGGTAGCACTGGTTCACTGATAAGTGGTTCACGGTAGCACTGGTTACTGGTAGAGAGTACTAGACCATTCTATCACTACAAGTGGCACTTATTGCTTTAGATTAGTATGCACAGGTTAAAATATATACATTTGCTAAAAATCTATGGGGTTTTCACGAGATTGGGAGGATCAGTTAAACTAAAACGGTAAAGGAAACATTATCTGGAAAAGAAAAATGATATTAGTCAGCATAAATCATTATAGAACACTGAAATATCAATTTAACATTAAACTGTACATCTATTGTTAAATATTTGTATCAAAAATCATAATTAGTTATTATTCATCTGTTATTCCAGAAAATAATTCTTTAACGTTAAAATTTACATTGCATATTTACAGGATATTCTATATAAATAAAACAATTATAATATAAAAAAAAAAAAAGTTACGATTGGGCCCATCAGAATTTGATAGTGACGAGATGTATACTTTACTGTTTTTACTTAGATTGCTTAATTGAAACAGTAAACGCGATAGATCTTAAGATCGATCGATCGATCGATGTGACAGCGTGATCAATCGATATCGCAGATCGGCCAAAAGCGCATGACATATACAAACAATGAGGTATCTTATTTTATTCAGATGAAGTTAGAGTTCGAAATTTGACTCTGGAAAGAAAGTCCCAAGACTTAGAGCATTTTCTACCTTCTCAAGAGAAAGTTTATAAACTTTGTGGAAAATATTAGTAACTCGTGACAAAACTGGAGACTCTACTCAACACCAATTGCCTCTGCTATGAAACTTCACAGAGAGAACAGCTAAAGAAAAACCTGCTTTTAAAGTACATACACACAGGAAAAAGAAGTAGCAGAAATTGGATTACCATGTGAAACAAGAGCTTTCTGATATAGCAATACGTGAAATACAGATAATTTATTAATTCATTGATGATATAATGCAGATATTTAACTACAATGCAGGCACGACTATGTAACTTTGGAGAGAGAACAAGAAAATTGTTTCTATAAATTATAAAATTATATTCTTGAATCTTAATGAAAGTATATAAAAAATGTCGTCTAAAATATAACCTGCATTCTGCAAAAGTGAAAAAAAAATACAATAACAAATAATTTGTTTTTATTACAGATACGAGTACCGATATTTCGTAGCGGTAATCTGACGATACTGATACGGTGATACCAAAAAATCACCGATATTCCTATACCGATACCTAAAAAATGTGGCCGAAATTGGATAAATTTTAATGGAATAAATAGAATAAGTTTTCAATCCAGACTATTTTTAAAAGAGGATGAATTGCCAGTGATAATTTTTTTCACAATATTGTGAGAATATGACACTGATAACGAATAGGAATGTGACGAAAAGGGACAAGCACCGGTGGCTGCACTCACGTACGGAAGAAAATGTAAATGAAGTCTACGAGTCTACCTAACAAAAAATCTAAGACCTCGTAGTTGAAGAGCATAACCATAGCGCTATCCTCTAAAATTACAAGTAGCGTTAAAAAAATGATGGGCATGGTAAAAATGATAAACATGGAAAAAGACAATACATAATCCAAATCACAACAGTTCGGAACTCAAAGGACGTCACCCCCCTTCTCTTCCATTCACCATAGCCAGCTTCAGGATAGAGCCCCCTGGGGGAGATTAAGGAAGCAAGACCCTTGACCTCAACTGAATATTGTACCAGTGTTTGAATTTTTGAGAGGGTAAAAGAGAATGCTTAGAGATTATCTCTGCTCCGTTCAGTGAAACAGAACTGTGTGATGTAACATTCAGGTGACCGCTAGATGCATGTCAGGAGAACATTAATACGAAAAGATACAAAATAGTCCTATCCCATTATCATCAACTGTGAGGTATGTATAGATTAACGACATCTGCAGCTAAATTACCATAAACACATGAATGCTATCCAAATAATACAGTCGAGAATTTAATTCAGTAATGGAAAGATAAGAGTACAGTGGAACTCTATTATTAAATCCTGTATAGTGAATGTGAATAGCCATCAGTTTACTAGGCTCCTCCTACTTTTTCAACAATATTTTTGAATCATTTAAAAAAAACAATAAAATTATTATTTATTGTAGTTGGTATCCATGATACCTGCAGGTATCATGGATACCAACTACAATAAATAATAATAATATATTAGTTATAATTAGTTCTGATAGAATATTATTAGTTCTAATAGAATATTATTAGTTCTGATGGAATATCATTAGTTCTGATGGAATATCATTAGTTCTGATGGAATATCATTAGTTCTGATAGAATATTATTAGTTCTGATGGAATATCATTAGTTCTGATGGAATATCATTAGTTCTGATGGAATATCATTAGTTATTATTATTATTTTTAGATAATTTCTAATGGAATATATTAGTTATTATTATTATTCATTATAAGTTCTAATGGAATATATTGGTTATTATTAGTTCTAATAGAATATGATTAGTTATATTATAAGTTATATCATTAGTTATATTATAAGTTATATCATTAGTTATATTATAAGTTATATCATTAGTTATATTGTAAGTTATATTATTAGTTATAAACTTATAATGGAATATTATTAATTATATTATTAGTTATAAATGGAAAATGTTTAGTTATATTATAAGTTATAATGGAATATTATTAGTTATAATGGAATATTATTAATTATAATGGAATATTATTAGTTATAATGGAATATTATTAGTTATAATGGAATATTATTAGTTATAATGGAATATTATTAGTTATAATGGAATATTATTAGTTATAATGGAATATTATTAGTTATAATGGAATATTATTAGTTATAATGGAATATTATTAGTTATAATGGAATATTATTAGTTATAATGGAATATTATTAATTATGTTATTAGTTATAATGGAAAATGTTTAGTTATATTAGTAGTTATAATGGAATATTATTAGTTATAATTTATAAACTTATAATAGTATGATTAATAAAAATATATCACAGCTGTTATATCAGACAATTGCTTTGCAGGTTTATCTTAGAAAATAATTAATTCAGGTTCCAAACGATTTGAGTACAAAATATCTCACCGCGAAAGAATTAATTCCGAAAACTCAAGATTGAAGCAAAAATGGGAAAACACTAATTAAATATTTTATAGTTTTGGTAATTAGTATAGCTACACTTGAACTACATTGAAAAAAGTTTGATATGAAGGACTATAATATACATATAAAGAACTCATAAAATAGTATTAAGGAGTTAATCGGTACAGTGGATCATATTAAAAAATAGACATAATAATTGTTATTTAACTTCATTTTTTATTCATTATTTTGTTTTCCTTAAGTATGGAGCCGTCTAATAACTCGAAACTCACCCTAAATCCTATTTTGAGAGTACTTTAGAATCATTAAAACGAAATAAATTTAGTAGGGGGTCTAACGTCTGCTTCGGAGCCAAAGGCCATATCGCTGACGTCAAAAGGAATAAAATACAAGGGACTGGAAGAAGTCAGAAAGGAAAGTGGCTCCATGAACAAAGTCACTTACCACCGTCGGTGACAATGCTCATGAAAGCAGAAAAGCTACCATTAAAACGAAATCCCTGAATCATTAAAACGAAATAAATAAAGAGTAATCTGTAATGATCCAAACACTGCGGTGAATTTATGGACTCTTCTGTAAAGAATTCATTCTTTGTTTTTTAATGGAGAGAAATAATGCCTTTTTATAAACAAAAAGAAATATTTGTACTGATAATGACTATCATATTTACTGTGGAAAATAAAAACATATATTTTTAATTTTTATCATATGTTAGTAGCTACACTGATATATATATAATTATTAATTACAGTAGAGCATAGTATATATAAAGCAAAGGTATAGTATGTCATGATATGTCATATCAGTTATTCAACAACAATAAACCAGAAACAAAATTGATTAGCAATAAAATAAATAAATGAATAGTAATAATGAAATATAAACGTGTTAAAAATACACTTCAACTAAAATACATCACAATAACACACGAATTATCTCATTCTAAATATCTATCTGATGGTATACAGCAGTGGTTCTTTAAGTATTTTTCTCGCACACCCCTTGCTTTTCTCAGGCACCCCCTGAGTATTGTATTGAAATAGATTGGAAAGGTACAATTAGAATATATTCGGTGAGATGTGATGGTAAATATACTTCATGTATATTCTGCATGATATTAACAGCAAGAACAGAACTTTTAGTAACTATAAAACAGCCATCCCAGGCACCCCCTGTAAACAACCCAGGCACCCCCTGTAAACAACCCAGGCACCCCCTGTAAACAACCCAGGCACCCCCTGTAAACAACCCAGGCACCCCCTGTAAACAACCCAGGCACCCCCTGTAAACAACCCAGGCACCCCCTGTAAACAACCCAGGCAACCCCTGTAAACAACTCAGGCACCCTCTGTAAACAACCCAGGCACCCCCTGTAAACAACCCAGGCACCCCCTGTAAACAACCCAGGCACCCCCTGTAAACAACCCAGGCAACCCCTGTAAACAACTCAGGCACCCTCTGTAAACAACCCAGGCACCCCCTGTAAACAACCCAGGCACCCCCTGTAAACAACCCAGGCACCCCCTGTAAACAACCCAGGCACCCCCTGTAAACAACCCAGGCACCCCCTGTAAACAACCCAGGCACTCCCTGTAAACAACCCAGGCACCCCCTGTAAACAACCCAGGCACCCCCTGTAAACAACCCAGGCACCCCCTGTAAACAACCCAGGCAACCCCTGTAAACAACTCAGGCACCCTCTGTAAACAACCCAGGCACCCCCTGTAAACAACCCAGGCACCCCCTGTAAACAACCCAGGCACCCCCTGTAAACAACCCAAGCACCCCCTGTAAACAACCCAAGCACCCCCTGTAAACAACCCAGGCACCCCCTGTAAACAACCCAGGCACCCCCTGTAAACAACCCAGGCACTCCCTGTAAACAACCCAGGCACCCCCTGTAAACAACCCAGGCACCCCCTGTAAACAACCCAGGCACCCCCTGTAAACAACCCAGGCACCCCCTGTAAACAACCCAAGCACCCCCTGTAAACAACCCAAGCACCCCCTGTAAACAGCCCAAGCACCCCCTGTAAACAACCCAGGCAACCTCTGTAAACAACCCAGGCACCCCCTGTAAACAACCCAGGCACCCCCTGTAAACAACCCAGGCACCCCCTGTAAAAAACCCAGGCACCCCCCGTAAACAACCCAGGCACCCCCTGTAAACAACCCAGGCACCCCCTGTAAACAACCCAGGCAACCCCTGTAAACAACCCAGGCAACCCCTGTAAACAACCCAGGCACCCCCTGTAAACAACCCAGGCACCCCCTGTAAACAACCCAGGCACTCCCTGTAAACAACCCAGGCACCCCCTGTAAACAACCCAGGCACCCCCTGTAAACAACCCAGGCACCCCCTGTAAACAACCCAGGCACCCCCTGTAAACAACCCAGGCACCCCCTGTAAACAACCCAGGCACCCCCTGTAAACAACCCAGGCACCCCCTGTAAACAACCCAGGCACCCCCTGTAAACAACCCAGGCACCCCCTGTAAACAACCCAGGCACCCCCTATAAACAACCCAGGCACCCCCTATAAACAACCCAGGCACCCCCTGTAAACAACCCAGGCACCCCCTGTGAACAACCCAGGCACCCCCTATAAACAACCCAGGCACCCCCTGTAAACAACCCAGGCACCCCCTGTAAACAACCCAGGCACCCCCTGTAAACAACCCAGGCACCCCCTGTAAACAACCCAGGCACCCCCTGTAAACAACCCAGGCACCCCCTGTAAACAACCCAGGCACCCCCTGTAAACAACCCAGGCACCCCCTGTAAACAACCCAGGCACCCCCTGTAAACAACTCAGGCACCCCCAGTAAACAACCCAGGCACCCCCTGTAAACAACCCAGGCACCCCCTGTAAACAACCCAGGCACCCCCTGTAAACAACCCAGGCACCCCCTGTAAACAACCCAGGCACCCCCTGTAAACAACCCAGGCACCCCCTGTAAACAACCCAGGCACCCCCTGTAAACAACCCAGGCACCCCCTATAAACAACCCAGGCACCCCCTGTAAACAACCCAGGCACCCCCTGTAAACAACCCAGGCACCCCCTATAAACAACCCAGGCACCCCCTGTAAACAACCCAGGCACCCCCTGTAAACAACCCAGGCACCCCCTATAAACAACCCAGGCACCCCCTGTAAACAACTCAGGCACCCTCTGTAAACAACCCAGGCACCCCCTGTAAACAACCCAGGCACCCCCTGTAAACAACCCAGGCACCCCCTGTAAACAACCCAGGCACCCCCTGTAAACAACCCAGGCACCCCCTGTAAACAACCCAAGCACCCCCTGTAAACAACCCAAACACCCCCTGTAAACAACCCAGGCACCCCCTGTAAACAACCCAGGCACCCCCTGTAAACAACCCAGGCACCCCCTGTAAACAACCCAGGCACCCCCTGTAAACAACCCAAGCACCCCCTGTAAACAACCCAAACACCCCCTGTAAACAACCCAGGCAACCCCTATAAACAACCCAGGCAACCCCTATAAACAACCCAGGCACCCCCTGTAAACAACCCAGGCACCCCCTGTAAACAATCCCCACTTTAAGAACCACTGCTCTATATCGATAGAAATTAATTAACTTTCCTATATCATTCAGTGATCGGTGTCAATAATATATCAGTGATAAGTAACGGCAACTAATTGAGCCAATGATTAGCAGAAAAGTTTATTATTATATATAGTATATATTATACAGAACAAGACATAACACCCCGGGTGATACTCCCCGGGGAGAACTGCGACTATGGCAAATTTGTCAGGGGCACAGAAAAATCACGCAGTCAATGAAAATTTCGTAATTCACTTTCCTACCCTCTGAAGTGATCATATAAAGCTACCATTAGAAATTTGTTTCAATCAAATCAGTTCATTATAGAAGATGAAGAACTAACTGTAATATGTGCCAGTAAGTGAAAAACAAGTCCACACAGAATTTCAATTTTTGACTATTATATGACGATTATACTAGCAAAATACGCTTGCTAAAAATATTAGTGAATGCACCGTGCTACCTATTAAAACTATTTTCGAGCAAATAGAATAATTTTATAGAAAGAGAAGAAATAACTTTTGTGTCAATATCGAATGAAATTACAAATCTAGACGTAAATATTTTTAAAATCAAATTTTGACATTTAAATTTATTTTAGTTAATTACATTACTCAGAAAGTGAAGCGAATAAGCCACACTACCACTTATATTTTGTTTCAATCAAAACTGTTCAATATTGAAGGAGTAGTAACGATTTTCCCAAAATCACCAACAACAACAATCAGGGGGTGTTCTTAGGCTGCGCTCCTAGCGGGTCGCAGCAAAAATATATTACTATATATGTATATACTATATAGAAAAGTATATTACAATATATATGTATTACCCATAACACTTAAGAAGATAAGCTAAAATTGGAGTATAAGATAACTGAAAGAGGTATAATGGAGATAAAGATGGAAAGGAAATATAGAATAAACTTAGTATAGTCAGAGGGTGAAGTCAGACACTTGACTGTAGTGTATAACTCCTCTATAATGAAACCCTCTATAGTGAATGTAGTGTCCTCAATAAGGAAGTAGCCTCTATAGTGAACTAATTTTCTTTATAGTCTGCCATGAATAGCCACCAGTTTTAGAAAACTAGTGGCCATTTTATGGTATACTAAAGAAAATTCGTTCACTATAGAGGCTACTTCCTTACTCAGGACTCTACATTCACTATAGAGGGTTTCACTATAGAGGAGTTATACTGTATCTGAAAAGTGAGAATCAAAACGAGTCAATCAGAAATACCTAAAGGTCAGATAGGTTCATGACTCCCTTTCCTAACCAGTGTGTGTTCAGTAACCGAGTGATTACTCTTTACCCTAGGTCATTTTCAAGAAGATAAACCATTAAATCATTTGTTATCAAACATATACTGTAAAGCTTTTAACCAATGTGCCATGGACAAAGAAAACAGAGTACATCACCATATCTGCCGATTGCTACATCAACTCGCACTGATAAATAAATTGTAAAAATTTTAATGACACAATTGATTGTATAGAGTCTGTACTATCACACAGAATGAATGGATGAAGTGCGTGGAGGAGCCTTTTTTAGACTTTGTCACCTACAGAATTGATCGCAAGTACCGGCAAATAAAATATTAATTCCTATAATAAAAACATTATATTCTTTTCTTTTTATTCAATAAATGTGATTATTATTCTACATAAGGATGTACAGTTCTAATTTTGAAAATGAATACTATGAATGTGATTGAATTGTACTAGGGTAAGTTACGAATTGTCGGACAGTTCAATATTTTCAATCATATTAAAAAAATATATAATTTGACATTTTAACTCGTTATTTCCCTTACCTTCATGTAGTATTACATATTCAAGGTATCCATTATACCGTAAGAATATTACATATCCATGGTTTCCATGATACCTTCAGGTATCATGGATACCATTTTTATTTGCCAGTCAATAATCCCGATGGAGTTTCTACATCTACGTGAAGAGCAATAGCTTCATTAATCACCCATCACACCATTTTGATGGTACGTGTACACTGTACACCCTTCATCTAGAGATTGATGACTCTCCTACAAGATGCTTCGAAAGATAAGAAAAATGAGGACAATAGTTTCCATTGATATTGCTTTCCGCCTTCAATATTAAACTGATATAAAAATTAATTAAAATGCGGTAAAAACTGAAGAGAATTATATAGGTATTCAATTAAAAAAATATTTTGTGGGTGGTGGAAAATGTAATTGAAGTCAAATTATTTATTACAATGAGTAATAATGGAATAACTTGACTATTTAAAATAACATACATATTACAAAGATTAAAGTAAGTCGAAGCCATCGCCGGGAATCGAACCTCTGGAGTGAACGTGGGTTCTCGATGCAAACTTTATTGTTTTAATTAAAAAGACAATATTGTTCCATTAAATAGCAATCACTCAAATTTTGTAATTTATTTTTTTCGGTGTCCAGGTCTTCCCACTCTACTTTCTAACCCTGAACTATTTCATCAATTTCCATTCTCCATAGCAACTATATAAAGATTGAACACTACACTCTAAATTAAAATTTATCCAGAAGGGCTTTAAATTGGTAGAACTAAGGTTATCTAACACTACAGAAAAGGTTAACAAAAAGGTTATATAAGAGAAAAGAAAGTGATCAAGTATTCGCTTCGTAATTAATTATACAAGAAATATTAACACTCAACGTTCACTATCGAACATTATAAATATCTATTAGATTCAATAGAACAACAAGTAGAAACTAAAAGCTTTATTTCGCAGTATCGTAAATGTTATACAGTTTTTGATACCTACTTAATATTTCTTTTAGGGTAATGGTATTTAGGTAACAGTAATGGTAACCATTTATGATAGCTATCAGCTTTGTTATTAGGTAACAGTAATGGTAACCATTAATGATACCTATCAGCTTTGTTATTGTTTCGAATTTGTCGGTAATTCTTCGCTTGAAATTCGGAGAAAAACAAGAATAACTTGAATTGCTTATTATAATAAAGAATATAGAACCAAATTTGACAGGGTTTGCAGTTTTATAACCAGTAACATTAGTTCTAATAAATAGAGTAATAAAAATATAGAGTGGAGGGAAGAAACGCATACAATAAGAAACTGATATCAGAATTAAAATACGCAAAAATATAAAAAGTTTATACATCAAATTATATGTTCCAATATTGAATAACAATTTCTCAACAAGAATTAAATAATTTAAGAATCATACTCTTCCCGTTAGAAGGTTACTGTGGGGTCATAGAAGATTCAAAGCTGACTTAATCTTTAATGGCCCCACCATAACTTTCTGTCTGGGCTATGTCAGACTGTAGCTTATGGATAAGTAACGCAAGTGTGCTACTTTACAGATAACTTATCTATGAACTTATCTCTTAAGGCTGTAATCCATAGCAGTAGAATTTATGGTTAGAAAGTCTCTAATAAGGCATACTTAGAGCCTCCTAATACCCATTGATATGCATTAACATGAGGTACTTTAATCATTATTATAACTTTGAAACTATACACTATTCGGAACTGATATGCATGTAAAATATACTTATAGAGCTGTGAGAGACATGGTTTCGAATGCCGCTATCCATTCAAAAAATGATTTTCTGTGTGTAAAACTTGTGTAACTATGATACAGTTCAAATACGACTGTGAGAATTAAATTTTCTAATTTAAATAATTATTTTTGTCCAAAGAGATATATAAAAAGACTTGGTATTTCTGGCCTCTAAGGCCCATACTATACTGGCGGTGCCACCGCCGCGGTGTTACTGCCCTGTTTACGCATCTTCAATTAATCACGTTTAAATTAATGGAAAAGCAAAGTTGCAAAGTATACTGGCGGTGCTACCGCCTTGGCAGTCTGCGTTGCTACGGCGCTAGGCGGTGGCACCGCATCTGGACGCGTTACCACCGCCGCAGTAGCACCGCTTGCAAAGTATACTGGGCAGTTTCTCCGCGACAGTCAAAATAAAAGCACATACACAGACCAGTTTAAAGTAGAAGATATTCCAATACAGCTAATATTTGAAAGAATATGTAGCTATATCTTTTTTATATATAATTCTTAACATAAATTTTTATTTACATAATTTTCTATATACATATATATTTATTTATATAAATTTTTATTTAGATACATTTTTTTGTATAGCTACATTTTCTTACATAACTTTTTAAATTTTATATATTTTTTCTTTTACTATTGATTCCCTATTAATTTTGATTCAACATTCAATTACTATTGAAACTACGTTATAAGTACACTGTTTTTAAATATCTAGCTACTGTTGGTACGTTAAATAACGTGGTATTAATCATTCTTACTACATCTCGCTATTGCATTATTTATGATGTTATTATTACTTATTAGGTATATTTTAAGATATCTCCTAATGCGAAAATTATATTTTTGTGATGGTAAATATTCACATTCCTTCATTGTTTCAATACATTCATATATAATCTCATAATTAATAATTCATTTATCTATAAATTGAACATGTTCGGTTATTTTGTTGATCACAGTTCACGCCAAACACCAAACGTTCCGTTGCTCTAAAAGTTAGCTTATCATAAAAAGTTAGCTTTTATGAAAGCTTAAAGTTTGTTTTTAATAAAAAATAGAAGTTAGCTTTTTATATTGCTCTAAAAATGAGCTTGTACAATAATTAAAATAATCGTTAATCTTATAGAGCTGTGTAATGTGCATGCTTCAGATTTTTTCAGTCAATATATACCTATATAGCTTAATAGTGTTTATTTATTATTTTATTATTATTTTTAGAATAACAGCATAATTCTTGCGACAGATAACTAAAACTCAAAAAGGTACCTATAGGTTGATATATGACCTATAACAAAAATAGAAGAATCATTCACTTGCTTAGCCTATATCCCTAACATTTTTTTTGATAATCTGTAATGCAAATTGATGTTTAATAATGTATGCTATATGTATACCTTTCAAATAAACAGGTATTTATTTAAACTATTATTAAAATTATTGAAATGTATCTGGCGCTGTATAGCCTATTATTAAAACGTATCTGGCGTGGTTTCACAGCCCAGTATACTTAGCAAGCAGTGAGAACGCGGCAGTAACGCCGCGTTCTCACTGCCCAGTATACTTTGCAAGTGGTGAGAACGCGGCAGTAACGCCGCGTTCTCACTGCCAAGTATACTTTGCTAGTGGTGAGAACGCGGCAGTAACGCCGCGTTCCCACCACCTAGTATACGTTGGATTTCAAGAAGCAGTAGCAAAGCAGTAGCACCGCGGCATTGACACCGCCAGTATAGTATAGGCCAAACGGATTGGTAATTCTGTAAAAAAAGTTCAGTTATCAGTGCAGGTACAGAGTAGTCTGGGGTTTCGAATGCCGCTACCCAATATTTTACTCAGGCTTGGACGGTAATCCCTCCGTAGGGGTGCATTAAAATGCAGCTGGCAGTACATTTATAAAAGCATATATTAAAAAGAGGACCCAGTATTGTGCCGTAAATTCCCTGTATGTTGGCTTATTTTCGGTCAGTGAATATACTGCACTGATTTCTAACATGGGAAGTTACACAGAGCCTTTTATAAAAAATGACATACGCTAGTAAATATTATATTAAAACAAAGACTGTCAAATATACGATAATGAGGTGTATGATATCATGATATACGAAGTGCTAGATATATATGTATCATGTTTATAATATATCAAGTGCACGATACATGCATCATGATTACAGTATACTGATTTTAAATGCACAATACTGATTATGTTAACGATACCTAGATGATCGATATCCAAGCCAAAAGATATTATGTCAAAGATATAACGATCATGTCAAAGGTAACTAGAAAAGGCATTTGGTAGAGTGCATACCTTCGCCGGCGCTTATAAATGACCTTGACCATCAAAGAATCTGAGTTATAAATGACCCTAGTAGGCTAGTACACAATGCCTATGTGGTGCTATATCATGTGCTATCTGTATCTGGTACACTATGCCTATGTGGTGCTATACCATGTGCTATGTGTATCTGGTACACTATGCCTATGTGGTGCTATACCATGTGCTATGTGTATCTGGTACACTATGCCTATGTGGTGCTATACCATGTGCTCTATGTATAATTGTGTGTATAGTACACTATGCCTATGTGGTGCTATACCATGTGATCTATGTATAATTGTGTGTATAGTACACTATGCCTATGTGGTGCTATACCATGTGCTCTATGTATAATTGTGTATATAGTACACTATGCCTATGTGGTGCTATACCATGTGCTCTATGTATAATTGTGTGTATAGTACACTATGCCTATGTGGTGCTATACCATGTGCTCTATGTATAATTGTGTATATAGTACACTAAGCCTATGTGGTGCTATACCATGTGCTCTATGTATAATTGTGTATATAGTACACTAAGCCTATGTGGTGCTATACCATGTGCTCTATGTATAATTGTGTATATAGTACACTATGCCTATGTGGTGCTATACCATGTGCTCTATGTATAATTGTGTATATAGTACACTATGCCTATGTGGTGCTATACCATGTGCTCTATGTATAATTGTGTATATAGTACACTATGCCTATGTGGTGCTATACCATGTGCTCTATGTATAATTGTGTATATAGTACACTATGCCTATGTGGTGCTATACCATGTGCTCTATGTATAATTGTGTATATAGTACACTATGCCTATGTGGTGCTATACCATGTGCTCTATGTATAATTGTGTATATAGTACACTATGCCTATGTGGTGCTATACCATGTGCTCTATGTATAATTGTGTATATAGTACATTATGCCTATGTGGTGCATTATTTCTGCCAAAGGATTTTAATGGCAGTTCATCAGTCAGCACGATAGTTTCAGTGGCACTCCATTATTGGTATCACGCACTAGGAGTGAGGAAGACGCAAGGTGGAGATACTTGTACACTATACAGTCACTCTAAAACGTTAAAGATACGATAGTTACAGTCACTCTAAAATGGTAAAGATGCGTTATGTACAGTCACTCTAAAATGGTAAAGATACGTTATGTACAGTCACTCTAAAACGGTAAAGATACGGTATGTACAGTCACTCTAAAACGGTAAAGATACGGTATGTACAGTCACTCTAAAATGTTAAAGATACGGTATTTACAGTCACTCTAAAACGGTAAAGATACGTTATGTACAGTCACTCTAAAACGGTAAAGATACGTTATGTACAGTCACTCTAAAACGGTAAAGATACGTTATGTACAGTCACTCTAAAACGGTAAAGATACGTTATGTACAGTCACTCTGAAATGGTAAAGATACGTTATGTACAGTCACTCTAAAATGGTAAAGATACGGTATGTACAGTCACTCTAAAATGGTAAAGATACGTTATGTACAGTCACCCTAAAATGGTAAAGATACGTTATGTACAGTCACTCTAAAATGGTAAAGATACGGTATGTACAGTCACTCTAAAACGTTAAAGATACGGTATGTACAGTCACTCTAAAACGGTAAAGATACGGTAGTTACAGTCACTCTAAAACGGTAAAGATACGGTAGTTACAGTCACTCTAAAATGGTAAAGATGCGTTATGTACAGTCACTCTAAAATGGTAAAGATACGGTATGTACAGTCACTCTAAAACGGTAAAGATACGTTATGTACAGTCACTCTAAAATGGTAAAGATACGTTATGTACAGTCACTCTAAAATGGTAAAGATACGTTATGTACAGTCACTCTAAAACGGTAAAGATACGTTATGTACAGTCATTCTAAAATGGTAAAGATACGTTATGTACAGTCACTCTAAAATGGTAAAGATACGGTATGTACAGTCACTCTAAAACGGTAAAGATACGTTATGTACAGTCATTCTAAAATGGTAAAGATACGTTATGTACAGTCACTCTAAAATGGTAAAGATGCGTTATGTACAGTCACTCTAAAATGGTAAAGATACGGTATGTACAGTCACTCAAAAATGGTAAAGATACGGTATGTACAGTCACTCTAAAATGGTAAAGATACGTTATGTACAGTCACTCTAAACAAACCCGTTGAATATATATAAAATATTAACTGCATGTAATAAAAAATAGAATAAGTTTAATAGCACAAACTACAGTACAAATCATTCACACTTCCATCACTAATATCTATTATATAAATTAATACATTTAAAGTTTTAAACTTTAAATGTATTAGATATGCACTGTATACACATTGAGCATCAATGACTGGTAACTGCATAGTCATTACCAATAACTAATAATGACTGCAGTGAAGGATAGTCTCTACTACAATTGATGTTAATGCGACTTAATAGTCACAAAGGGATCGGCTGACAAGTGACACAACGGGGTGAATGAAGAGTCATCGGACGGTTACACATCATCGATCATAAAAGAAAAAACTATAGAATTTAAATATTTTGACTCGTTATTCTAATTGGTATCCATGATACCTGCTGGTTAATTAGCTCCTATTCTAATTGGTATCCATGATACCTGCTGGTTAATTAGCTCCTATTCTAATTGGTATCCGTGATACCAGCTGGATAATTAGCTACTATTCTAATTGGTACCCGTGATACCAGCTGGATAATTAGCTACTATTCTAATTGGTATCCATGATACCTGCTGGTTAATTAGCTTCTATTCAAATTGGTATCCATGATACCTGCTGGTTAATTAGCTACTATTCTAATTGGTATCCATGATACCTGCTGGTTAATTAGCTACTATTCTAATTGGTATTCATGATACCTGTTGGTTAATTAGCTACTATTCTAATTGGTATCCATGATACCTGTTGGTTAATTAGCTACTATTCTAATTGGTATCCATGAATCATGATACCTGCTGAATAATTAGCTAGTATTCTAATTGGTATCCATGATACCTTCTGAATAATTAGCTACCATTCTAATTGGTATCCATGATACCTGCTGGTATCCATGGATACAAATTAAAATAGAGAGCTGAAATGTTAAATTAAATAGTTTTTTTTTTCAAAATGATTTCATCTGAAATATCCAAACAATTTGTTGTTGTATATTTTCCAATTAATAGAATTGAAGACCTATAAGTGATGAAACATTATTTAGATATGAGAAATGGCAAATTAAATTTAAAAAAACGAAATACCAATCAATGGAGAAACCCCAAGAAATAATCAAGCAATGCATTGAACGATACAGCGAAACTTATAAGAATAAGTGTACATTATTTTCTATATCTATTACCTAAGGAAAATGTATACATTTTAGTATGTATACATTTATATCTAATATATGATATCAAATGAACCAATATCTGGCAATAGATACCATAGGAACAAATATGAAGAAGTATAGTAATCTAGAAAGTGTTATGCAATCGGCCTCTAATCAATGGCAAATAAGTTATTTGTTACCATACTCAACAAAATTTACGTCACGAGTGAAATTGACGAATAAGATTATTGATAAAAACAACATTTAATAGTCATATATTCCTAAAGATTGAACACACAAACATACAGGATTAATATACACACAGAGCTAATTAGCTAATTACATTCAGATAGCAAGAGTATGTCACAGAGTAGATATGAATGATGAAGGAGGTCATGTGGAGAGCAATAGAAGAAATGACCAATATTCAGTGCTGTGAGATTAGATATCAATATTAAATGCTACCTACTACTGTATAGTATTAATATGTCACACTGGAAAATAATAATGAAGAACTGCTATCAAAAATTGTCATATGTTATTAATAGGATGGATGATAAATATCCATCTCTCCCCATGTGATAATCACCACCCATCTCTCTCCATGTGATTATCATCACCCATCTCACTCCATGTGATAATCACCACCCATCTCTCTCCATGTGATAATCACCACCCATCTCTCTCCATGTGATAGTCACCTCCCATCTCACTCCATGTGATAATCACCACCCATCTCTCTCCATGTGATAGTCACCACCCATCTCTCTCCATGTGATAATCACCACCCATCTCTCTCCATGTGATAATCACCACATATCTCTCTCCATGTGATAATCACCACCCATCTCTCTCCATGTGATAATCACCACCCATCTCACTCCATGTGATAATCACCACCCATCTCACTCCATGTGATAATCACCACCCATCTCTCTCCATGTGATAATCACCACCCATCTCTCTCCATGTGATAGTCACCACCCATCTCACTCCATGTGATAATCACCACCCATCTCTCTCCATGTGATAATCACCACCCATCTCTCTCCATGTGATAATCACCACCCATCTCACTCCATGTGATAATCACCACCCATCTCTCTCCATGTGATAATCACCACCCATCTCTCTCCAAGTGATAATCACCACCCATCTCTCTCCAAGTGATAATCACCACCCATCTCTCTCCATGTGATAGTCACCACCCATCTCTCTCCATGTGATAATCACCACCCATCTCTCTCCATGTGATAATCACCACCCATCTCTCTCCATGTGATAATCACCACCCATCTCTCTCCATGTGATAATCACCACCCATCTCTCTCCATGTGATAATCACCACCCATCTCTCTCCATGTGATAATCACCACCCATCTCTCTCCATGTGATAGTCACCACCCATCTCTCTCCATGTGATAATCACCACCCATCTCTCTCCTTCGTCGTAAATCTAAGTTTAGACTACTTCACTTACATAGATGGCTTTAGTGAACCTCAAGACTCTAAAAATACGTTTTTCGTTAAAAACAAATTTACCAATCGATGTAGAATGGTTTGCTGATCACAATACAAGGTTTGTTTTAATTCTATTATTTATATATTTCCTTTAATCTTTTTAAAAAGATTTTTATGAGTAGTCTAAAGTCGGGGCTCCAAAATGGTTTAAAAGTGCGCCCTGAAGGTTAGAAATAGGCCTAGGGTACTCAAAGTTGATTATTTAGGCCTAATATGTCTTATATGAGTGCTCTCTTCGAAATAATTCGATATTAATTGACATGTCTGGTTTAAGTTTTAGAACCTCACTAGCTCTTGCCATCACTGTAATTTTCACTTTTTCATTTTCTATTTTTAGTGAACAACTTTTTTATTTCTGACTTTTTTAGAAATCTGAATATAGATTTGAAATGAGCAGCTGAATACAGATATTTTTATGTATTTAAGTTATTGATTTACGTAATTTTACTATTCAAAAAGTAGTCTAAATCCGGCTAGACCTTAAATTGTAGTCTAAAGCCAGGTGAAAGAAAAATCCAAATAACTTCTGTTCTAATGGATGTTTTCAAATTCTGATTACATGTTCGTAATCAGCGCATCTTTTTGCATTAGTTTGTAGTATCATTATTGAAGTAAATGTTCATTTTACATCAATTTAGTAGTCTAAATTCGGTTAATGAGTTTTAGGTAGTCTAAAGTTAAAAAACAACATAGGCTTAATTAATAGATTATCATTAAAAAATATCATCCATCTTATTCCCGAAGCTCAATTCTCAAAAATGACCGAGTTATTGAGATTTTAGTGAGAGAGATCTTGAAAAAAATCCATCAGTTATATTGTGAGTTTTGGCTGTAAGTAGTACTCCTCAGAATCAACTTAGAAGATTTAAATTACGTAAATATTCATGTATTTATTAATATGTATGAAGTAGAAAGTGATGCTTCCATGCGCTGGTTTGAAGGTCCCCTCCAAGCAAAATTCTTATTAGTTTAATCAACGAGGCTAATGTTTCTTATCATTTTGCTGCAAATCCCATGAAATTTGATAGCATATTTTTTATTTTATATGCTTTTAAATATTTTTATAACAATGACTCTACAAAACCTACTTTACTTCCGACTTACTAATTTTCAGTCTGAAGAGAAAGAATGTAAACCATTTGTTATGAATGTCAACTATGTATTAGGTAATAGGTATAATAAATCCATTTAATTTTCGTGTAAAGGTATAAAATGGATAAACTTATAATAGAAACGTTTATTTACTTCAGGAAATAATTAATATCTTAAACAAAGGCCGAAAATACATGGTTTGTTTATAAAAATCAAATTTGAAATCAAAACAAAGAGTGTACAATCTTCTTCTCCAGCATCAGTTTAGTGATTTGTACAATTGTTGCACACAGAGTATTAGAAACTTTAATAGAAAATACCGAATTGTATACGGTTTGCAGATTAACAATCCTATACTTTAGTTCTATAATATTATGCAGGGTACATCAATATAACAGGTATGGTAACAAGTAGACGAACGCAAAAATATGATGTCACCAAAACAACACATTTCTTGTTTGTAACCGAGCGGCTCATAATTCCTCGCATTTGCATGTTAATATCGAGAAGTTTAAAGTCATTATATAAGAGTTTCGTGTAAAAGAAAAGCGAAAAAGGTATTGAACCTCAAAGTTGAATATATATATATAATTCAGATGTTTTTTTATTATTCATTTCTTTTACTTTTCTATAAAAAATTGGGTCTTGAACATTTGCTACCTAGGAGCTTAAACTAGTGCTAGTTAACTGCTAAATTGTAGTTCCTATGAATAACAGTTAAGGAATAAAATAATGGAAATACATTTAAGTATTTAACCGATGCCTAATTACTAGTAGTTAGTAATTGATGAGAGAAAAATTAAATTTAGAAGTGACTAAGTTTAAGTAGGTTGTGGTCAGAGTCGTCATTTCCAGTCACTCGGTGGTCACGTCAAACTAGATTCGAAGAGCTGATTACCATACCCTATATGATACTGTACCCTGATATTATGTAATAAACTAATTTTTTCCCCGAATCCTGGAGAGGACCTTTAATGAGTGAGCAGCACTAAGTTCATTTCAACAAGGATAATTAACTGCAACTAGTGTTAGTTAAGTATAGGACATATAGAAAATTAATATATACATTAAAATATTTCTAGTTTCAAAATTGAATGTTCAGTTAAGAAAAATGCTATAAATCCTTGAATTAATATCAGTTGAAAAAAATGGCTGTAGAGAGTAGTAAATTGAATTGCAAATATCATTATATATCATGAGTATTCACATTTAAGTTGAATATATCCTTACAATAAAAGATATATATTTACAGGTAAGGTTATGCTACAAATTCAAATTTAAGTGAATAAACTATCTCTTTTTAACCAAGGCAGACGCTCTTCTCAATTACTTATTAGATGGCTAAAACACCTAACTTTGGTACCATTTCATTGTATCTTAATGGCAATATTGTTAACAGAAACACGCTAAGATCTTTATTTCCTACAACTGTAGTTTAACATTGCCTATTTAACCTAACTAGCTAATAAGATATTAAACTGAAGTTTCGATTTACATTATAGTTAGACGTTAGTTTACTTATATAATAATTAGGGAGTGACATTCAGACTGATGATTGTACAATAAGTCCTACTTATGTACCTATTTATTTATAATTCAGAAACCAAGTAACTATGTACCTATTGTCTTTGAATTTACTTTATGATAGCTACCTGGATAGATAGGTACTATTGAATGATTCTATATTTCAAAGCTCGTTCTGGAATTGGCCTGACATAAAATGATAAATATTGAACAGAGTCAATCATTAGTCATTAGTTTAGGAAGTGGTTATACTTATACCTACCTAGCCTTAACTTATATGTACCTAACTATCATCATATATAAGTCTTGCTATCAAGGCTAGCGTGCCTAGCCACTGGCCCACAATAAGCTTCTAAACAATGTCATGAAATGAGTATCTGTAACCATAACCAACTAAATAATAGTAGGTAGGTACTAGCCACTAGGTAGTTTTAAAGTAATGTAACTAAGTACTGTACCTACATTCTATGATTCTCATGAAAATTAAACTAATACAGTAATAGGTATCTTACAGACTTTCTGTACCTTTGTAATCTGTACCTTATTGGACAAATGGACATCTATTCCAGTTTGTATTTGGTGCACTGAACTCCTCTGAGTTTTGACTTTTTCAAAAATCTGAGAAATACCTAGCTGCCAACATTTTTCATCAATTTGTCTAGTCCTCCAACATTTTTCCAGTTTCTCCTCCAAAAATTAATGGTAATATAGGAATTAATAGCTAAATATCCTCCGACATTGCAGGAATTTTTTTATTAGAGAAATTGAATGTCTCCCAAGATATCATTAGAATTTACCACCAAATACAATCTGGCATCTATTTATTAGCTCAGAAAATGAAATATATGTCTAACCTCAGTCCTCAGAGACCAGTCTGTGAGTCTGAGACTTACCTACTACTGCTACTAGTCAGTAGTCACCATGTAATGTTAAATGTTTCTAAGTATGGACAAAGTCGTCAGTATACTGACGACTTTTGAGAGGTGAAATAAATTCAAAAACCTATAAATAACAAGTAAATCACTATAAAAAAGTCTCAAGAAATACACATGCACCATAAAAAAAATCCCGCAATGTTGGAGGCAATATAGCTATTAATCGGAATAATTCCTATATTACCGACAAGGCAAATTGATGAAAAATGTTGGCAGCTATTTCTCAGATTTTTGAAAAAGTCACGAGGTCGAGGAGTTCAGTGCACCAAATACAAACTGGTTTATGACCAAAATTAATATTTAAAAGTTAATATTTTATAAACTTAGAATGTTTCTAGTTAGTAGCCAATAAATAGTTAATTATTTAGAGTTAACTATGTACTAATTTTAATTAGTTTTGAAATTTACTGAATTTTTATTTTAACATGTGACGCGATAGTCACATTCGTAACTAGACTCCACACATTCAATTTATCAGAGCAAAGTCCTTTATTTTATCGTAGACAGTATACTGGCGACTCTTGAGTGGTGAAACTGAAATAAGTTTAGAAACCTGTAAATAATAAGTAAATCACTCATAGATAGTCTCAAGTGATACACATGTGACATGCATCAGACATGATGCATAAGGATGTTTTCAAGTGTAAAATATTCTCTAGGAAGTCCTATTTCTTCAAAGTATCTTAAATGTGGCGACCTTGATCCATTTTATCACTAATATAAACTGGCAACTTTCCTGCCACACTTTGAAACATGGCGTGGCTGAGTCGTAAAGGATTAAGATACTTTAAAGAAGAAATTTTACTTCCTAGTGAAGATCTTGCACTTTAAACCATCTTTATGCATTATGTCTGATGGATGTGCATACCTTGAGACTATTTTATAAGTGATTTACTTGTTATTTACATGTTTTCCAACTTATTTCACCCCTCAAAAGTCACCAGTATACTGGCGACTTTGTCCATACTTGGAAACATGGCACATACCTCAGACATGAAACATAAGGATGTTTTCAAGTTTAAAATTTTCACTAGTAAGTCAAATTTCTTCTTTAAAGTGTCTTAATGGTGGCAACCTGGACCCATTTTCTCTCTAAACTGACTACAGTCTACTCTCCTACCACACTTGGAAACTTGAAATATGTCTCCAAGGACCAAAGATTTAAGATTTTAAAATCTGTCTCCAAAATGACGAGAATTCTCCTAAATATTTCCAAAATAATAATTACATGCAAACATAGAAATTAATTCAGAAAGAGTCCATGTCAAAATCTTGCAAAGATATATTTTCCTTCAAATAATGTATCCAAAGATCTTTGGGGACATCATACATGGAACTGCAAACTGGGCCTAAAGCTAAATTAGTTAGCAAAGCCAGTTTGAAAAGTATGACAGTATTTGAGGATTAATCTTCTCATTCCTCTGTTGAAGTTTGAACCCAGTCTGGAAGTTTGATCTCCATGCATCCAAAGATGTTCGGAAACATTCTTTTGAGGGGAAGTCTGGGAAAATATATCTTGAGATCTTTGAAATTTGGAGACTATTTCCTAATTAATTCCTATGTTTACATGTAATCATTGGAAAAGTCCTGTTTAATATAATTCCCATGTTATTTGCTGTGTCCAAATCCCCATTTCTGTAAAAAAAATCCTGGTCCTGACAGTCTGGAAGAGACCTTCTTTTCAGACTGGTAGCTAATAAGCCTCATCCTAAATTCCTCCAGGTAATAAAGCATAGCATGTCTTTCTTTCCATTTTATTCAATATTGGAGAGAAATGTATGTGGTTTTAAATCCTCAATCTATTTCTGTGTTTTTAATATTGCCATGTTAGTTTTGGTGTGAAATTATCCTAAGGTTAAAAATGGCATTCATCTTCTGTAAACAGAACAGCATATTCTTAGAAATATTTCCTAAATACCATATTTATATAAATATTTTTGATGAAATAAATAGAACCCCCTGCTCTCTTATTGAACATAGGGTGAGGGGTTAGCTTTGTGTATAGTTTTTGGAATATAGGAATGTTACAATTTATAAAAATATAAATCACTATTGAATTATAATACCTGCAATTTGAATTAGCTTCATGCTCTCAAATTTGGTTAACTTTGAACTATTTTAAATTATATTACCTAGCTACATAATTTTCTGAAAACACTTCAGGAGGATTTTATAAATTCTTGTCAATAAATTGATTTCTTCAAAAATTACCTAAAATTTAAAATTGATTCTCACATTTATTTCAGATGCTTAGTATTATAAATTCTACTATCACTCTATTGGATACAGCATTATTATACTTGAGTTTATTATTATGCCTTACAAAAAAAAACAGAGTGTCCAAAATGCAGTAAAGTAGTGTGGAATATTCCTAGACATACCCTTCAGTACCATGGTTGGGAAGAAAACAAAAGCAGGTGTGCCACTAATCTTCTGAATGTACGAAGGAAGAACATGAATGCCCGAAACAAATCTCAAATCACTTCAAGAACAATGTGTCCTGTGGATGGCTGCTATGGAAGGGTGGATATGATATATGGGGATGAAGCTGTGTCATGGCGCAAGATTTCAGATGTTATGGACAAAAACCAATCAAATGATTTAAACAGGTTCACAAAAGTTCAACTTCAGAATAGGATAAAATTTGAACGACGTAAATTCAGGGATGCCAGTACTAATGTCAAAAAAGAGATCAAAAATGAATAATTTTGTTGATTAGTTCTTTACTTCTGTTTTATTTTATTTAGGAATTGCTTTTGTTGTCTTGATATTTTCATTTATATAATATTATTCATCCAATTCTTATTCTTTACTAACTGTTTTGAAGCATTTATTATAAAACACTTCATTGGTGATATACATTTTTTTATGGATTATTGATAGGGAGTAAATTTCTCATATCATTCATTTAGTTATACAATTATTCTTTTATTCTTTATAAAAGTATCTAATAATGTTTTGCTTAATTATTATACTTTATCACTATTGCCATATTATTTTCTAAACATTTTCAATCCGTCATTAAGAATGAAATTAAAGGAGCTTATTTATAATAGGTTTTTGTTTAATAAAATTTAAAGTATATAAATTGTTTTCATTTTCTTTAGTAGCTAAATTATATTTTATTTTTACCATGTTAATAATTTTTAATGCTATTAGCAGTCTTGTAAGATAGCACTAGGGTTATGCTCTTCAACTACGAGGTCTTAGATTTTGTGTTTGGTAGACTCATAGGATTCATT
Organism: Caprella mutica; assembly: GCA_947561585.1. Taxonomy (NCBI): domain Eukaryota; kingdom Metazoa; phylum Arthropoda; class Malacostraca; order Amphipoda; family Caprellidae; genus Caprella; species Caprella mutica. The sequence continues at coordinate 232,812 of CANNZV010000607.1, forward strand.
TACTATCACCTCTTCATTTTCCTCTTAGATTTTTGTGTTAAGTAGACTCATAGGATTCATTTACTATCACCTCTTCATTTTCCTCTTAGATTTTTGTGTTAAGTAGACTCATAGGATTCATTTACTATCACCTCTTCATTTTCCTCTTAGATTTTTGTGTTAAGTAGACTCATAGGATTCATTTACTATCACCTCTTCATTTTCCTCTTCGATTTTTGTGTTAAGTAGACTCATAGGATTCATTTACTATCACCTCTTCATTTTCCTCTTAGATTTTTGTGTTAAGTAGACTCATAGGATTCATTTACTATCACCTCTTCATTTTCCTCTTAGATTTTTGTGTTAAGTAGACTCATAGGATTCATTTACTATCACCTCTTCATTTTCCTCTTAGATTTTTGTGTTAAGTAGACTCATAGGCATTATTATAACTATCATATCTTCCATCCGTGAGTGCAGTCACCGGTGCTTGTGTCCCTTTTCGTCACATTCCTTGGTAAGTGACTGCATTCACTGAGTAGCTTTTCTGCATTCATGAATATTGTCACTGACTTGTGGTAGGTGAATTTATTTAAGGAGTAGCTCTTCTGCATCAATAATCATTGTCACTGACTGGTGGTAGGTGACTTTGTTCATGGAGTAGCTTTTCGGCATCCATTATCTTTGTCATCAACTGATGGTAGGTGACTTTTTCAATGAGTAGCTTTTCTCCATCCATGAGCCTCGTCACCAACTGGTGGTAGGTGACTTTGTTCATGGATCCTCTATATTTTCTGACTGCTTCATCCAGTCCCTTGTATTTAATTTCCTTTTGACATCATTTTGGTTCTGAAATAGGCATAAAAAATTATAATTTTTTGACCAATTATAGAACTATGTAATAATTAAATTCGATATTTTTTCATATATATGTCTTTGATTGGCTTAAACATACTTTTACCTTTGGTGACTTTAAGCACCAAAACGTATGTAGGTTATTAAAATAGAGTCGATATTTACTCATTACTAGGGATGTGACATATTGCAAAAATGTAGTTTTATGTAAATACTTCAAGAGTATATTATTATGCTAATCGAGAAATATTCACTTCTTGGTCAATTCTTCTCATGTAAATGTCTATTGTCTAATCTATGCCGTTTTCTTCTGGGACCCCTGCACAGAAAACGATTGATCTTTCAACTGTGGACCCAAGTATATTTTATCAAACTAACTATTCAAATTTGAAGAGTTTAGGTGGAATATTGAATTTATAATTGTATTAATAAATTTATATGACTCTTGGTATTTAGTAAATACTAGTAATAATTGATTAATAAATGAATATAATTATTTTAGAGAGTTGTACTACTCGTAAATATCAAAACTGAATTTATTCAAGTAATTAAATACAAAACAGTTTAAATTTATCCATTAAAGACCTTGTGTCGCTTCTTACAGCGACACATCCTGTAAAGGGAACCGCTGCTTTAACAAGATGAATTGGTTTCAAATTTTCGATTCATGACTAAAGTAATGAACGGAATGCGATATATGAATGTAGGATAGTTTAGAAGACTGAATTTGGCAGAAGGAAACATTTGCTCCTCTTGTTTCTTGTGATGAAGAATGGGTGTTTTCCCAGTACAAAAATACATTAGCAGATAATAGAAGGAGATTCACTTTTGAAAACCTGAAATACCATTTAACAATAAAGTCCAATTCCACTGTTTGAATTTGAATGTGTATATTTGAAATTGACCTACTATTAAAAAGTCTAAATTTGAAACAGCTTTGTTATATTTCATTTTCAAACGTTAAACATCTCACAGTAAAAATAAAAACTTGAGATTACACCTTAGTTTTATTGTAAGTTCCATTCAAACCTCCAAAGTACAATTACATTCAAAACATAACTATATACAGATTAACTTTATTTTAAATTCCGTAATTAACTTTGGGCATATAATATTCACAATATATTGAATAATTTCTGGCATATAAAATGCATATTTCCAATATGCATTTTGGTTGAATTTTGATTGAAGCGCATTGACTTTTTGAATATTATTTGCAGAAATAGGCATATAATATGCTGCATATCGCATTAAAAATTATGCATATTTTATGCTTCGTATTGTCATATCCCTACTCAGTATTAGCAACTAAATAGATGTGAAAATTCACGATTAAATATAGAATAGTTACACCTCTTTTTAGCTTTCTATAGAACTTTTCTAATCAAAGAAACTGTGTCGGAAAAGGGTAAAAAATCTAATCACTGAAAAGCAGTACATTAAGTGTTGATTGTAATTTGTAACACCTGAATATAATCAATTTATGACTAGATACTTGTAGAAGAATAAAATATTTGTTAAACCATATACTTTGAAGAGTTTGTTGAAAGAGTTATATGGCCCTTAGAACGGATCATTTTTGTCCTTTTTTGGGGGTGTCCGTTAAAAGATCGTCTCCTTTTCGAGCTTGACTGTAAATTAACCTTCGGAGGCTTTCATATATAAGAAAGGAAACGATTTTTTAGATAGGTAGTCAAAAGTCACAACTACAGGTAGCCCAAAGCGTAATTGAGTCATCCAAAGCACCTCGATTTTAAGTAGAGAGAGCCAATTATATAGGAAACTATTATATATTGGAGTTAAATTTCAACGTTTATGGGTATAAAAAAGGTTACTCTTTCCATTCCATTAATCAGAATGTTCAAAAAGACTCTAATTTCTGAGAAGTCTCCTAAAGCCACCTAAGTAGCCCAAAGGCAGATACGGTAGTCTAAAGCCACTTGGGAAGTAGTCCGAAGGCGAGAGGTAGTCTAAAGCCATCGAGAGTTAGGTAGTCTGAAGTATTAGGTAGTCCAAAGGCAGTGAGGTAGTCGAAAGCACCAAAGTTACTGGCTTTGGACTACTAGGATAAACGCTCTCTCCATGTGATAATCACCACCCATCTCTCTCCATGTGATAATCACCACCCATCTCTCTCCATGTGATAATCACCACCCATCTCTCTCCATGTGATAATCACCACCCATCTCTCTCCATGTGATAATCACCACCCATCTCTCTCCATGTGATAATCACCACCCATCTCTCTCCATGTGATAATCACCACCCATCTCTCTCCATGTGATAATCACCACCCATCTCTCTCCATGTGATAATCACCACCCATCTCTCTCCATGTGATAATCACCACCCATCTCTCTCCATGTGATAGTCACCACCCATCTCTCTCCATGTGATAGTCACCACCCATCTCTCTCCATGTGATAGTCACCACCCATCTCTCTCCATGTGATAGTCACCACCCATCTCTCTCCATGTGATAATCACCACCCATCTCTCTCCATGTGATAATCACCACCCATCTCTCTCCATGTGATAATCACCACCCATCTCTCTCCATGTGATAATCACCACCCATCTCTCTCCATGTGATAATCACCACCCATCTCTCTCCATGTGATAGTCACCACCCATCTCTCTCCATGTGATAGTCACCACCCATCTTTCTCCATGTGATAGTCACCACCCATCTTTCTCCATGTGATTATCACCACCCATCTCTCTCCATGTGATAATCACCACCCATCTCTCTCCATGGGATAATCACCACCCATCTCTCTCCATGTGATAATCACCACCCATCTCTCTCCATGTGATAATCACCACCCATCTCTCTCCATGTGATAATCACCACATATCTCTCCATGTGATAATCACCACCCATCTCTCTCCATGTGATAATCACCACCCATCTCTCTCCATGTGATAATCACCACCCATCTCTCTCCATGTGATAATCACCACCCATCTCTCTCCATGTGATAATCACCACATATCTCTCTCCATGTGATAATCACCACCCATCTCTCTCCATGTGATAATCACCACCCATCTCTCTCCATGTGATAATCACCACATATCTCTCTCCATGTGATAATCACCACATATCTCTCCATGTGATAATCACCACCCATCTCTCTCCATGTGATAATCACCACCCATCTCTCTCCATGTGATAATCACCACATATCTCTCCCCATGTGATAATCACCACATATCTCTCCCCATGTGATAATCACCACATATCTCTCTCCATGTGATAAGCACCATCCATCTCTATTATTTATTTCAGTTGGTATCCATGATACCTGCAGGTATCATGGATACCAACTGAAATAAATAATAATTATATCGTTTTTTCTTATATTCTCATGGAAAAACTAGAAGGAGCTTAGCAAAAAGTCTGGTGGAAAAATTTAAAAAACCTATGTATACGGCCCTTTAGGATTTAGAGTTCTAACACAATCATCACTAATCTAGCAGCTGCAGCAGATTTATTGAATGTTCTTGTGTGAAACTAGTGATGTGCTCCAAATTTTGAATTTTGGAAAAGTCAAGAGACTGTAATGTCAACAGAAACAAATATTATTATTACGGCAATAAACTATCTTCTACAATAATCAAAATATATAAAAAAATTATCAGATCTACAAAGAAGGCAAATAAAGATATTTTTAGAATTCAATATTTTTAATTTATTATTATACACTTTTTAGGACTTTAAAATTGTATTAGTTTTTAAATCTTGAAAGAGACCCCCATGTCTTCCATGTAAACCAATGCTAAACTTCCATCTAGAAAACTAAAATTACATAATTTCAATTGGAAAAGAACTATAAAACGTTGGTAGGTTATTGTCCGTTGGTAAATGCTTAGTAACAATGACAAATTTTTGTAAAGAAAACCAAATAATGAGTTCGTGGTTATCTTGAAAAAGAAGAGAAGGTGGTGTCTGAAAAAATCATGTTATAGCAATTGCTCTCACTGATCCATTTTCATTCAAAATTACAGTAATCTCAAAAGGTTGATAAAGCAAAGCACGGAAGTCTTAAAATTAAATGGAAGTCAGATATTGATTAAGGAATGCACGGAAATGGAGCTCTTGGTGTCGAGTTGAAATATTGCTAACCGTTCACAATATATTCATGAAATATTTTCATTATTTATCATTCAATCTATAAAGGAACAAGAGCATTGCTCTCAAGTTTTTAAGAATAAGGTTAAGAACTTTAGGTGAATAACCATCTTTCTTGCATGGCTTGGCTAGCACTAATTTAGTCAATATATATATTATCAATTTAAATGTTTATTAATAATTTCATCACTCATGAGATGCAAGTTGCAACATCACACTTTTTGGGTGAATAATCATGCAATAATTCATCCCGATTGTCTGTAGAAATTAGACGCATGGTTCTAAATCAATGAAAAATTAACCATAATATATAGAATGTTGAAAGATCTTTAGAGATACTTTTAGAGGGAAAACATATCTTTGTAAGAACTTGGAAAGTCAAAGGGGACTATTTCCTAATTGAATCGTATATTCACTTACAATTATTTTTCGACATTTTGGAGTTATTTTGAGCCCTTCAATTGCAAAGCAGCAAATAGCAAGAGCATCTAATTTTCTCCTATGCTACAATGCTAATTTGGAGAGATTAGGAGAGAATTTATGATAATTTGATCATTTTGGAGAGAAATTATCAAATCAGGTGATTTTTGTACAGAGCTGGAGAGAGTCGGCCAATATGGGACATTTTCTGTGCAAACAATCATTGATTTCATCCTATATTTAAATGTATTTTACTGAGAACAGAAACCAAAATGGAGGTTTTTTTGGAGTTTGGAGAACACATTACAAGTTCCTGCATTCTGGCGAGACTGATTTACACACTTTGCAGTCACCACTCTGGAAAAAGTGGCCTTTTCTAATGAATTAATTACTCTATTAGACCATTGAATTTTGAAAACCTTAAATTACAGTAATAAAATAATGGGAACTGTATAATCTGCAGAACTTAGCCTCTATAATTCATCTGCTAGTGCTATCCTAAGGTATTTTTCAGAGTGGTTTGTAGACTCAGATTTGTAGTCTCTTTACTCGTCTCTGGCCAGTCTGCAGAATATGGAACATTTTTCCAAGATTCTCTGCGGGAGTTTCTGATTGAATTTTTAGAAATTGGAGATCTCTGCGGGAGATCTTGAATTAATTCCTATGTTACCATTAATTTAGCTGCGGGAGATTTTGAATTAATTCCTATGTTACCATTAATTTAGATGCGGGAGATTCTGTATCTGCTACTGAGAGTCAGAGAGTAACAGTCTCTCAAATTAAAATCTCTGCGGGAGAAGAGACACATTCTGCAGACTGGGTCTCTGGTAAAGTGTTTGTAGAGATCTTTTATTTTGTTTGTAGCAAAATTAATTTAAATATACAAGATAATTCAAAATTGTTCAGAGAGCGAGAGAATATCTCCCATATTCTGCAGACTTGTTGTTATCATGCTAATGTAGGCTGTAGCCACTAGCCTGTAGCCAGACTGCAAGAACTTGCCAGTCTGTATTTGGTGCACAAAATCCCATTGACTTTTTTAAAAAGCTGAAAAAATCAACAATAAATTTCCAGTAATTTAGCTGATCCAGTAATCCACCAACATTTTCTTAATTTATCCATCATAAATTAATGGGAACATAAGAATAAATATATAGCTAAAAATCCATCGACTTAGCCAGAATATTAATTTTAATAAAAGGAAAAAATTCCACCAACATGTCACTGATGTCAGTGGACTGTGGAATTTACCATGAAATACACTGCCAGTCTGCAGAACATGGGACATTTTTAACATTTTCTGTGTGAACAATCCTTAATTTCCTACTATTTTACATGTATTTTACTGAGAATAGAAGCCAAAATAGAGGATTTCTTAGAGAACACTTTACCAATTCCTGCAGTCTGGAAATACAGACTGGGCCAAACTGGAGCTGGTAAACTGTTTTCCAAGAAATCCTCTACTTTGGGCCCAGTCTGTATTTAGTGGTAAATTCCACCGACTTGTCGGTGGAATTTTGAGGTTGATGGGCCTAATATTCCAACAAAGTCGGTGGAATATTTGTTTCAAGATAACTGCTAAGACCTTTTGTCGGTGGGAAATCTGAGAACAATCGTATCTAGTATGGCGGTGGTGGCAACATGATAACATCATACATCCTCCCTCAATGGATGCCAGAGCATTACTGTTTGTCTGAGAGTCGAAACTGTGTGAACAACTATATATATGTACTTATATTAAAACTCAAAGTAATCCACCCCACCCTCCCCTCAACATTGTAAACTTTTGATTACTAAACTTTCGATAAATACATAGGTAGTAACTGGTACCCACATCTAATATTATGGTGGCCTATATCAAGACAATGGTGGCCTTTTAGATTAGAGTGAGCAGTATAAGATACTTTCTGTAATATAGTACCTACTAGATACTACCTATATATATTATACCTATAGGTATAATTTGCCACAAATTTTAAATTCTTTTTCTTCTTATCTTAAGAATCAGTAGAAAATCAGACAGACAGGTACCATAATATTTCGAGCTAACTAAAACATGAATAATTTTGCAAGCTTGTTTTTTGTTTTCCTTAATATTTTTCTGGTAAGAGTTTCTACAGTTTTCTTAAAAAAAAATTTGATGCCAAATGATATCAGTTACCTAGGTACTATCTTACATTAAATAAATAAAATAATACGATGGAAACTGTAGTACCTCTTAATTAGATGGCTGCACAATATCAGAATAAAAGATTATTGTAAATACCAAACAAGCTTGAAGATTATTCATGTTTTAAGTAACATAAAATGTTACGATTCCATCATTGCATGCTAACACATAACCCCCAACCAGTGACCCCAATTGCCCAGTTCGTTACTTGTCTGATAAATAATTATTATATCTAACTACATGTTTAATATCGCAATAGGTAACACTACCTATTTTAAAAAAATAGTTATTTTACCTATCGTGTTTTCTCATATCTACATTTACATATGACCGAAGATGTGAAATTGACCGCTAATTCGTAAGTTACAAGTTCCCCTATGTATAGGATTTCTATTAAAGGGCCGAAAATGTGTTATCGTACGATAACTTAGAACTTACCTCAGATATAAGAAAAAGTTAATGAATTTAACTAACAATTCAAATGGTTATTTTAATATAGGCTTACTATAATTAAATAACCAGTTAAAGTAGTTAGTAAATTATACAATATTTGTGTGGTCGGAAATATGGAAACGTCTGATAACTTGAAACTTACCCTAGGAACTTGAAACTTACCCTAGGTAGACTGGTACCCAATACTCTAGTTTATTAACTTATGTACGTGATGGTACGTGAACTTCTGTTTTAAATAGTTTAATCATACGTTTTATAACTATATAATTTCCTACTTACCTAATAATGATTATGTAATTTCTATTTAAATTGTTATCCATGATACTAAATAAAGAGTTAAAATAAGTAGGTAAATACGTTTATATTTCTTTGATCGAAAATGTGGAACCGTACAATAATTCAAAGTACCTACTTCCAGTGATTTACGCTACTCCCTTCCCACGATTTAAATACGCTGTACATTAATAAACTTTATTAATGTACAGTGTAATTAAACCTTGGGAATAGCGTAAATCACTGGAAGTAGGTAGTTTGAATTATTGTACGCTTCCACATTTTCGATCAGAGAAAAATAAACTATATATATACTTACCTATTTTAACTCATTATTTTGATTGGTACTATCCATATGATCGAAAATGTGGAAGCGTACAATAATTCAAACTACCTACTTCCAGTGATTTATGCTATTCCCAAGGTTTAATTACACTGCACATTAAATAAAGTTTATTAATGTACAGCGTATTTAAATCGTGGCAAGGTAATAGTGTAAATCACTGGAAGTAGGTACTTTGAATTATTGTACGGTTCCACATTTTCGATCACAGAAATATAAACCTATTTACCTACTTATTTTAACTCTTTATTTAGTATCATGGATAACAATTTAAATAGAAATTACATAATCATTATTAGGTAAGTAGGAAATTATAAAGTTATAAAACGTATGATTAAACTATTTAAATCAGAAGTTCGCGTACCATCACGTACATAAGTTAATAAACTAGAGTATTGGGTACCAGTCTACCTAGGGTAAGTTTCAAGTTATCAGACGGTTCCACATTTTCGATCACAGAAATAGAAACCTATTTACCTACTTATTTTAACTCTTTATTTAGTATCATGGATAACAATTTAAATAGAAATTATATAATCATTATTAGGTAAGTAAGAATTTATAAAGTTTTAAAAACGTATGATTAAAATATTTAAATCAGAAGTTCACGTACATAAGTTAATAAACAAAATGGCTGTCAGGATGACGTGATATTCTTAACACTTGAACATGTATTGAACTGGTTAAATATAGAAAAAGTTATAGCTATTCAATGAATATAAGCAGAGTATTAAGAATAATGGTAAATCAAAATATACAGTATACCTAATTAACACAAAATACCTTTCTATTATAAGTACAGCTAATAGTTTTAATTTAAGATTTTCGGTTCTAGACATGTATGGGACAATTGTCTGGACTTGTACATGTTTTTAAGTATTTACAATTAGCCTAATATTTAAGAAATAATACGATCGGAAAATTTAGATTTGAATTTGATAAATTATAAAGCACTAGTTTAAACATTACTGTTCATTCAATTAGGTATTTTGAGTAAATATATTAAACTGAAAGAATGTACGTAGGTACTAGGGTAGCTAACTTATGAATTATCAATCAGTTTCACATCTTCGGTCTTATACATTCCTAAGAAAGAAACTAGCAATATCATAATTATTATTAGGTAGCCTATTTCTTTTGTTTTTATTCTTTAACCAAAGATGCTATTCAGGGTTTCTGTGAGACTTCAATGGTCTGGTTTTCTTTTGATTCAAAAGAGAAAAAGAATAGTTTTACGGTACCTAATGGTTACTGGAAATGTGGTAGCAAACTAGGTATGATAATTGATATTATCATTCTGTATACCTAGGTACTATCTTGCATTAAATAAATAAAATACTATGATGAAAACTGTAGAAGATGTTATCAGAAAAATATTAAGGTAAACAAAAACAAGCTTGCAATATTATGGTACCAGTCTGTCTGATTTTCTACTGATTCTTAAGATAAGAAGAAAAAGAATTTTAGAATTTGGTGGCAAACTAGCAAATGATATTAGGTACCTGGCTTAGGCTGGCTATACAGTATACTTAGACAGCTTAGTTAGCTTGGTAGTAATAGGTAGCTACTCTATTTTGATAATTAAATAAAATACTATGATTTAAACTGTAATAAGTAATAATTACACTGATTTGAACTTTTATTACTAGTTTGAATTGTCCTGAAAGATTTCTTCCTAACTAGTCGGTGGAATTTTGTAATTTAACATACAGTGGCGGAGGCACAACTTAATTTTCCTGCTCATGGCGGTGGAATTGGCAAAAATATAGTGACTTTTTCGGTGGAATTATTCCTATATAAGGCATGTCGGTGGAGTTCCATGCACCAAATACAGACTGGCTTTGGGCTTGGCTTCTGTTCTCAGTAAATTACATGTAAATATACCTAGGAAGAAATTAAGGATTGTTCACACAGAAAATGTTAAAAATGTCTCATATTCTGCAGACTGGGCCTGTAGTCTGTAGAGACTAGAGTAGCTATAATGTATTGATTATAAAAATATATATTAGAAACAATTTAAACAAATAGCATAGTCTAGGTGCCTAGGTATCCAATTTAAATGGATTTATAGCAAAATGATAATAAATATTGAATAACAATTAAGCATGACTGCACAAGCAGCATTGATTAAAATTTAAAAATTTAAAATAAATAAATTGTTTAGAACTTTAGAAGTTAGAGGTACCTAGGTAGCTATACTAGCTAATCTAAATTTCAGGTCAATACTAAATAATTTAATATTACTCAATTCAATTAATACATGAATAAAGGTACCAAAAATTGACTAGGTATATTCTTCATTAATTATCATTTAAATTGTTTCAGTGGTACCGAAGACCTCAAAGAAAATTGAACTTAACTACCTAACTACTTTCGGTCCCAACTTAGCCTTTTATTTACAAAGAATTCTATTGATTTACACAGAATAATTACATCATATTAGTAGGATAGGCTAATCACAGCATACAATATTGAGGCAAGGTAGGTATAAGAATAAACAGAAAACATTTTATACATCTGTAACATAATGCCACTCACAACCACCACTTACGAACAACAACAGATGACTAAATTCATAGACGACAGAACTAACAACTATAGATGATTAAGTGCCATAGTTCTGGAACAGTTGAAAAGGACTGAATCTCTTATACGGAGTTGAAAAGAGAATGAATCGCTTATATGAAATCTCAAGTATGTACTCGAATTCATTACATTCGTTGAAGTGAGTAACAATACTATTTAAACTTAAAGTTTTGAACTAAAATTTCACTCTAATATTACAATTTTACCTAAGAAACATGAATTTCTAGAAAAGTTACAGGTATCTCTGTATATATATATATATATATATATTACGTACACCAAAATGTAACAGATAATATGATGGGTGGGCCTTTTAGAGAGATATCTGAAATGCATGTTATTGTTACACTATATGTGATTTTACAATATATGATTTAGATTCCACATATCTTGTAGGTGATAATTGATCATACATTCGTAGACGCAATTTAGTCAACAAATAGACCCTACCAATAATTGTATTTGGTAGATATATTATTAATAAGACCATAGGAATAATAAAATATACTTAGAGTCAATTTCTGTTTTTTCTAAATCAGATTACAAAAATGTATAAATTAAAAATTCACAAATGCAGTGCCACCTACTAACGAAATTCAAAGTTTGCACAAATGATAGAACATATATATACTATATATGTATAGGTCCCACTAAATTATAGTTCCTAACTGACCAATTATAGTTTGTGTCAATATGAACGTACACATCTATAATAGTGTACTGTGTAACTGTGTGTTCGAGTAGCACATCATTTTAAGTGTGAGTAAGGTGTGTCAAATTGACCAAAACGTTGCCAGTTAATGTGTTGAAGTGATACACATTCAACGTGTGGCACACAAATTATCTAAGATGTGTCACGTTGGCACACTATTCGATAATACGGTGTCACTTTGGCACATTATTCATATGAAATATGCCAATATGACACAACCAAGATTAGATGACACACATAATAACTCGAAAAAAGTTCTCGGGTAGTTAATAGTAATTAAAAGAAAAACAGATAAGGTGCCTATCTAATTATATAGCTACCATCCATTTCCAAGCCAAAGATATTACGAGAAATGGACATTTCTTATTCATTTGACTATGTTAAACATAACGAATTTTGATGATAAATATGGCTGGAACTATGGAGCTGTTATAGTTTTGTGTGATTGCTTTAATAAAAGCCCGTTTACACGCTACGATAAATTGGAGCGATTTATTGAACAGATCGAGTGATCGTGACAATTTATTGGTTGATTGAGAAAGTGTTTACACGCAATGATTTTTACTCTAATATTTTTAGTCTTCACTAACCGCCATGGATGAAGCATTATGGTGGTCTGCATTTATGCATTATATATTGAGCTAGACTATAACGATTTCTTGGAACTCTGTTTATATGTTCAAATTTGTCGTTACGATTTGTATAAATCTGAGCCTGCTGACACCAATAATGCAATCTAATTCCAACTCCAACAATTCGCTACGATCTCCTGTTTACACATAATGATAAATTGTAACAATCTCTTCATTACGATAAATCACTCCAATTAATCGTAGCGTGTAAACGGGCCTTTATACTGTTTATCTCTGTTGAAGTAAGTTAAATTTTATCTTCAGTGTTCGAAACATCAATGTTTGAATTAGACAGCTTTTAGTAGCCAAGATGGGAAAAAAATCGAATATCGGCAAATAGGTAATACCTCATATTCATATTGATGTTTCAAGGTTACTAGTGTAAGTGTGTGTTGTTAAAAATGACGAGATTTTTAAGATGTCAATGTTATAGACACTGATCATGATAATGATAAAATGATTTACCTCTAGAAGATGGAAATTGTCAAAAATGGCTAGCTATGTGTATAAGTCAAATATTTCTCATTGGAGAAATTAAAATAATTGTTAATGATCAATTAAAATTATTTTAAAAATTATATAATAAAAATAGGATGAAGAGTTCATAGATCATTTTATAGTGCAGTTTGTTTCTCTTTCAACAGATAAATTTTCCTCCTCTGATGATGAAACTCTTCTAGATAGCTACTATGCAGTTTGCGTTTTAACCCTTTTAATGAGTCAATGGATGTGTGAAATATTCGAAGGTCCTTGTGATGACCTCACGAAATTCGAAACATTTTACCTGAAATAGATGCTGCTTTCATATACGAAAACAGTGGTATGTTTCTCATCGAGCTATGTTGCTTCTCTTTCTTTTTTTTTGAAGATAATAATGTTAGACAATACGCATGCATATTATATGAAATCAATCTTCTATTTTTAAATCATTTTGTACGATGTTGACACTACACGGAGCAATTGCAAGGAAGCCTCAATCTGATACACGTAATTACTTATTACCATTTTTTGAAAAGAAGACATATCCAGGATAGTGAAACACAACATTATTTAATAAATTAATGATATATATTGGACTATAGAACTATTAATAACAAAAATTGGATGGATTCCTTAGGGCTGATCCACACCATCGCTCCGGTTACGCTCCGCTCTCGCTCCAGTCACGGTCTGGTCTCATCCTTGTGCATACACATGTTCGGTCCGGTCACGGTCCGCTCTCGCTCCCGTCCCTTCCGTATCATCTTATTTTGCAGTGATTATCATTGCACTCAATTGATGGTGAACAGGATGAGAGAAAACAAAAAAGTAGATATTTTGAGTTCATCCTATGCTAAAAGACAGGAAGTGTGAATGATATCTACACGTTGTATTCTCATCTAATATATGTAGATGACAAAACTAAATTTTTCTATTATTTTCGCAGCAATATCGACTGATTTCGCTTCATAATTTGTTGATCTATTGTTAGCGCAGCCATCAACCGATAGCGCAACCAACGATTGATTGCTGCACGTTCGAATGATAAAGAATGTATTTAGTTTAAGCATCTAAATGGTATATTTAATAGGGATACCATCAACCGATTGTTGCGCGTTCGATTGATATAGATTTCTATAATTTCTATATCTAATTGTTACATTTCATAGGGTAATCATCAATCGATTGATGGTTACTCTATGAAATATAACAATTTTTTCGTTTAAAAAGACAATATCTTTCCATTAAAATCAAGACAATTAAATGCATAAACTAAAAAACTCCCTATCATTCGAACGCGCAGAAATCGATTGATAGGTGCGTTATTGATCGATAAATGCGATAAAATTTACCAATTAGATGCATAAGCTAAAATAATCCTATCATTCGAACGCGCAACAATCGATAGATGGTCAAATGCGCGTGACATATATATTTGTAGTAAAATTCAAGAAAAAGCACGCAAATAATAAAATTGGACCGCGACTGGAGCGTTGCTAAGGGCTAATCCACACCATCACTCCGGTCACGCTCCAGTCACGGTCCGGTCCAATATTCTTTAATGCATTTCACGTAGAGCATCCACACTGGCAGTGCCGGTCAGGTCACGCTCCAGTCACGATCCAATCCAAAGATATTTTGACTGGAGCGTGACCTGACCGGCACTGCCAGTGTGGATGCTCTACACAGAGAAAAAAGTTTACTCATATCTAATGGGTCATCAATTTATGCTTTGAATCAATTTATTACGTGAGTTGGTTGGACTATATTCATGTTTTCATGTGTGTTAAAACAACTATAATGTGGTGTGTCATCAAACATTAGTTAATTCAATTCATTTTATGTTGAAAGTATGTTGAAACAACTAAGACAGAGTGTATTGTAGTAACTCACAAAGACTGTTAATCCAATGTATCTGGATATAAACTAACTTACTATGCAAGTTGGCGCAACTTTTTTTAAGTTTAGGAGTGAGTCTAAACGACTGTTTTGCTTTAACCCACGTCAATTTAACTACTTTTAAGTAGTACCTGCAACTCACCACGTAGGTAGGCGCACAAATAACCCATTCATATGAGTCAAAACAAATCAAATTTGATTTGATTCAACTAATCCTTTCTCTGTGTGTACGTGAAATGCATTAAAGAATATTGGACCGGACCGTGACTGGAGCGTGAGCGGAGCGTGACCGGAGCGATGGTGTGGATTAGCCCTTAGAGTTCCTTTCCAGGATCATGGAAAAAAAATGAGTTTATTACATAATATTATAGAACTAATGTCTATAATCATTATTCTGTAAACCCTAAACCGCATACAATTCGTTTCAGTATATATTTTATTATTCGATTTAAAAGTTATTATAAAACATGTTTGAACTTGTTAAAACATGTTTGAACTTGTTAAAACATGTTTGAACTTGTTGTAACATGTGTAAACTTGTTAAAACAATATACTCTGTGTGTAACAATTGAGCGAATCACAAACCTGATGCTGAAGAAAATTGTACACTCTTTGTTTTGATTTCTAATATGAATTTATAAACAAACAATTCGTTTTTGGCCTTCGTCTAATATATAAATTGTTTCCTGGAGTATATAAACGTTTGTATAGTAAGTTTATCCAATGTTATACCTTTAGACGAATATTAAATGGATTTATTATACCTATTACCTAGTAGACATTCAAAACAAATGGTGTACATTCTTTTTCTTTTGACTGAAAATTAGAAAGTCGGAAGTAAATTATATAGGTACCCTGATAACATTGCACTATAATAATAATAATCATAACTATAACAATCTTTATTGAAATAAAATTCACAACAATTTTAACAGTGGTTAACTAATACATTTTAAAGAAAAAAAATTGAAGCCTATACGAAGGTTTCCCTTTTCAGGCAGAATTCAAAAATATATAGTCAAATACTGATTATCAGTTGGTGAGTAAAAATACATTAGAGCACATAATGACAAAAAAGAATATTAATTGGTGAGAAAACAAACATAGGCACATAATGAAAAATTTAGAGGAAATTTATTTTAAAAAAATATTTAGCCTAATTGGTATAATAAAAATTGTTTATAGGAAGTTTTAGAAGATTTTAAAGTCTGGATATCTCTAATATTTGATGGGATTGAATTCCAAAGTAATGGACCATTGAAATAAATAGATTTTCGCGAAGTGGTAAGTCTCTGGAAGGTAGGAACTGCTGAGTGACG